>CAUYLG010014804.1:0-19082 GCA_963573385.1 Cacajao melanocephalus | reverse complement strand
CACCTATATCTGGCAGTTCTCCCCATGCTATCTCTCCCCAACTCCCCACCCCCGTCCCTCCCCTATTTTCCCCTGACAGACCCCAGTGTGTGATGCTCCCTTCCCTGTGTCCATGTGTTCTCATTGTTGAGAACACATGTTCTCCATGTGTTCTCAACACCCACCTATGAGTGAGAACATGAGGTGTTTGATTTTCTGTTCTTGTGTCAGTTGCTGAAAATGATGGTTTCCAGGTTCATCCATGTCCCTACAAAGGACATGAACTCATTGTTTTTTATGGCTGCATAGTATTCCATGGTGTATATATGCCACATTTTCCCTGTCCAGTCTATCATCGAGGGGCATTTGGGTTGGTTCCAGGTCTTTGCTATTGTAAACAGTGCTGCAATGAACATTCGTGTGCATGTGTCCTTATAGTAGAATGATTTATAATCCCTTGGATATATACCCAGTAATGGGATTGTGGGGTCAAATGTAATTTCTGTTTCTAGGTCCTTGAGGAATCACCGTACTGTCTTCCACAATTGTTGAACTAATTTACCCTCCCACCAACAGTGTAAAAGTGTTCCTATTTCTCCACATCCTCTCCAGCATCTGTTGTCCCCAGATTTTTTAATGATCACCATTCTAACTGGTGTGAGATGGTATCTCAATGTAGTTTTGATTTGCATTTCTCTAAAGACCAGTGATGATGAGCATTTTTTCATGTTTGTTGGCCTCATGTATGTCTTCCTTTGTAAAGTGTCTGTTCATATCCTTTCTAATTGCCTACTGACAATAGACTTCAGAGTGATATTGCCTATATCAGTTTTTCAAGATCGTTCTCTATTTTGCTATTTGTTAGTTGTTTTTTTCTCTCTTCTTACTCCTATTTTTTCATCTAAAATGCTTCTCTTAAAAAACTTCTTTTTTACACAAAGTGAGAACTATAAAGAAAAATAAAATCTTGGAAGTTCAATTTACTATGCCCACAGAAACAAAATTAAGCTAGAAGTTGAGTCCTGCAAGAAGCTGTCTTATGTTTTGTTCCTATGCAGATGCTACAGAGAAAAGGTTAAATATTTCCACAGGTAGCTACTCTATGTTCACCCTATTTTCTGTGAAGTGCTGATTTACTGAGCACAAGGCAAATAAATAATTGACTATTCCCTTACCTGCTCCTTTTTCTCTGGCAACCATGTGGATTCGGTAATGTGACCATACATTCCCACTTTCCCCTCCGACCTGCTTTTCTCCTTTAAATATTGAATCCCTCAAAATCATCTTTAGAGAAATATCCAGGTATATTTCCTAGTGGTCATTATTAAACTAGATAGTACTACAAATGCAACTAAATAAAAATTATCTATCATCTATCTATCTATCTATATCTACCTATCTATCTTTGTGTGTGTGTGTGCGTGTGTGTGTGTGTGTGTGTGTATTCTAAAAGACAGCCATAACGAATTTCTTGATTTCCTTAAGACTCCCTTATGGGTATTTAAAGGCTTTGACTAGGGTTCCAGAGTTTTCCATTCACAATGTATGTTATTTCAGGCAAATTTCTCAACTTTGCTGAGTCTTGGCTTCCCCATTTAGCACTGTGCTTAGGAGTACTTGCTTCTGTTTATTAAATTGCCAGTATAATTTAATACCTCATAGTTTTGTGTCAAAAGCAAAAGGTAGAATTATTACATTTACCAGCTTGTAAATGGAAAAATTAAATGGCTTTTCTGAGTCATCAACTAGATCTTTGTGCCAGGTCTTTTGACTGTAATAGATGTCTCTTTCATCAGCCTAAATTACTTATCAGAATTATTTAAAATGCTTTAAAAAAAAAGGAATATTTAAATAGGTCAGCATCACAAAATAATTGTCAATACAGTAATATTCTACATTTATAGGCTAATTCTAAGAATTTTTTAACACATAATTCATTGCACATTTTTTTACTTTAATCACATTCATAAGTATCTTTTGGTCTATCCAAAACCAAAGAGGAGCTATCAAAATGTTTCTAAATTTTTCACATTGATAAACTACAAAGCATCAAGAATTTCACCAAAGGAATTATTTATCAGATTAAAAGACTTATTTAATTCAAGATATGCATCATTTTGTTAATATTTGAATATATGCTTCCATTAAAAATTTAATTTGAAGTATAATATTCTTTCTAACAACTTGCCTTTCTACACATTAAAGCTAACCATTTACTTGTTTTATTTCAAAAACATTAAACTTATTTCACCTTGAATCCATTACAGTGTCCTGTTTTCCTAATCTCTGAAGATTGTGCCTCTGCTGTCTTATTCAAATGTTGATTTTAGTCCGTGTTTGAACTACAGATATCACGCACATGTTTTTAATCTTTCTGTTGTTTACTTTGAAACAATCACCTATCCAGGAAGGAAAAATATAATTTATTTTATTTTTACAATATATAGTTTAGAAATAAGAAAAGCCACAAGGTCACCATCAATCAATCAACCATTCACTAATATTAATTCAGGGTCTACTATGTTCTGACTCTTGGGCTAGGTCAATGCTGAACACAAAAGGAAAAAGGACAGACATAAAGTCTGAGTCTAAGAACATTATAGTTAAATAGAAAAATAAATTTATGGAGATAAGTTTGAAACAAGTAAGTAATATAGAATCATATACTGGATTATATAAACAAACATTTTAAATTATAGAAATTAAAATTATATCTTCTACACACAAATATTGTAAAATTTTTAAAAGCAAATGTATGTTTTCTTTATTGTTACAGTTTTTAAAAGTGCCAATTAATCCCTTGCACACAGTAGATTCTCAAAATAGGTACAAAAATAATGTAAAGGGTAAAATTAGAATGACCTCAGAGAGTTTTATAAAGGAAATACCTCTGGAATCAGACTCATTATAAACAGAATTTAGATTTGTTAAATCAAGCAAAGTGTACTCCAAATACCTCTCAGGGCAATTCTGGTGATGCTTGACCTTGACAACATCATGATCTTGCTTTATGTCATTCATTTCTTTTACAAGAGAAAATGCATGTAGTTAAAAATGCAAATTTAAAAAAAAAGGAAAGATTTTTCCTATAACAATTGCCCCTTATCCAGAAATATAATATGCATTTTAATTAAGTACATAATATTTTCTTTTTTTTTTTTAACATAAATAGCATACTATCAACACTATTCTCTACCTTTGAATGGATAAAATCCTCCTCGTTCATCTCATGGTAGCAGGGTATTAAGTTGTTCATAATATATGTTTCTATATTAATATAGGTGCTCCTGTATTGGGTATAGACATATTTACAATAGTTATCTCTTCTTCTTGAATTGATCCCTTTCCCATTATGTAATGCCCTTTTTTTTTTTTTTTTTTTTTTTTGGTCTTTTTGACTTTTGTTGATTTAAAGTCTGTTTTGTTGGAAACTAGGATTGCAACCCCTGCTGTTTTCTGCTCTTCATTTTCTTCATAAATTTTCCTCTATTTCTTTATTTTGGGCTTATTTGTGTATTTGCATGTGAGATGTGTCTCTTGAATACAGCACACCAATGGGGCTTTCCTCTTCATCCAGTTTGCCATCTTGTCTTTTAATTGGGGTATTTAGTCCATTTACATTTAAGGGTTAATATCATTATGTGTAAATTTAATCCTGTCATCATGATGCTAGCTGATTATTCGGCATACTTATTGATGTAGTTTCCTCATAGTGTCATTGGTCTTTGTACTTCAGTGTGTTTTTGCAGTGGCTGGTAATTGTTTTTTCTTTCCATGTTTGGTGATTTTTTCAGGAGCTCTTGCAAGGCAGGCCTAGTGATAAAAAATTCCCTTAGCATTTGCTTGTGTGAAAAGGATTTTATTTATCCTTCCTTTATGAAGTTTGGTTTGGCTGGATATGGAATTTTGGGTTGGAAATTCTTTTATTCAAGAATGTTGAATATTGGCCCCCAATTTTTTTCTGGCTTGTGGTATTTCTGCTGGAAGATCTGCTGTTAGTCTGATGAGCTTCCCTTTGTAGGTGACCTGGACTTTCTCTCTGACTGCCCTTATTATTATTATTTTCTTCATTTTGACTTTGGAAAACCTGATGATTATGTGTTTTTGGATTGATCTTCTCATACTGGAGTTCTGTGTCTTTGGTTTGATCTTCTCAGACTAGGGTTCTCTTGTATTTCCTGAATTTGAATGTTGGCCTGTCCCGTTAGATTGGGGAAGTTCTCCTGGATGATATCCTGAAGTATGTTTTCAAACTTGGTTCTGTTCTCCCCATCTCTTTTAGGTACCCAAATCAGTCATAGATTTGGTCTTTTTACTTAATCTTATATTTTTTTGGAGGTTTTATTCATTTTTTAAAAATTTCTAATATTGTTTGCCTGTCTTATTTCAGCAAGATAGTCTTCAAGCTCTGAAACTCTTTACTCTTCTTGGTGTATTCAGTTTTTGATACTTGTGTATGCTTCACAAAGTTACCATGTTGTGTTTTTCAGCTACATGATGTTGTGTTTCACTCTGAACTGGTTATTTTGGATAATAGCTCCTGTAATGCCTTGTTACGGTTTTTAGCTTCTTTACATTGGGTTATAACATGCTTCTTTAGCTCAGCAAAATTTGTTATTACCCACTTTCTGACACCAACTTTTGTCAATTTATCCATCTCTGCCTCCACTCAGTTTTGTGCGCTTATTGGAGAGGTTTTGCAATCATTTGAAGAACAGACATTCTGGCTTTTTGAGTTTTCAGCATTTTTTTCACTGTTGTTGCTATTGATTCTGTCTCATTTTCATGAGTTTATGTAGTTTTGAACTTTGAGGCTGTTGACTTTAGATGAGGCTTTTGTGGGAACTTTTTTGTTGATGCTGTTGTTGCTGCTTTCTGTTTGTTTTTCTTTTAATAGTCAGGCTCCTCTTCTGTAAGGCTGCTGTGATTTGCTGGGGATTGATTGCAGATGCTATTTACCTGGGTCCCTACTGCACCTGGAGATGTCAACCCAGGAGGCTGCAGAAAAGCAAGGATAGCTGCCTGCTCCTTTCTCTGAAATCATTGCCCCTGAGAGGCACCGACCTGATCCCAGAAGGAACACTCCTGTAGAAGTTGTCTGGCAACCAATGTAGATTTATTGGAAGGGTGAGTGTAGGAGTGGACCCTAACTCTCCATTTTCATGTTGTGGGGTCTCACCAGTCATGGGTTACAAATTCTGAGATACCCATAATGAAGCACTCTGGCTGTCCCTTGGTGGAGGGTATATGTGCTGTGCTGAGGGGATTCCACTCATCTGGGCTTTCTTTTCTAACAAAGAGCAACCTGAGAAATCAAGCTGCAAAAGTAGATATGCCAGCTGGAAGCTTGCACAGGGGAGTTCCAGCCACTGTGCTAATGGAAAAGAGCTACCTGGGGAAGGCATATCCAACATGCAGGCTCTCCATCTTCTTCTTCTTCTTCTTCTTTTTTTTTTTTTAACAGTAACAGAAAAATGGGCAACATGGTGCAGCTCAGGCAGAGAACACACATGTATAATTTAAAAACTAGGTTGGAAACTATGAGAAATTTGCAACCTCTGCAAATGGCGTAACTAGTCTAACCAGTTTTTCATGCCTTATGTAAATAAGACATTATCTTGTTACCAACTTATCTATCAAACTTCTTGCCACAGATTTGGCAACCGATTTTTCTGGGACTGCTCTCTGCAGCAGAGTGTTATTCTCTTTCATTTGCCTATTAAATTTCCACTCTGAACCTCAATCTTAGTATGTCCATGCCCTTATTTTTCTTGTCCATGGGAAAACTAACTTTGAGTGTTACTCCAGACAGTGAGGCTGTTTCATTGTGTGGGTTTGCACAGGAACCAATGTAGATTTATTGGAAGGGTGAGTGTAGGAGTGGACCCTAACTCTCCATTTTCATTTAAGAAGCTTTTCACACTTAGTTAAAAAACAAACTAACTAACAAAAACACTGGGTTCTGTCAGCCATTAAAAAATAGTTAGCATGGCTGCCAGCCTATAAGACTCAGGGGAAAAACTTGCCAGGGAGAACTTGGTGAATCTTCCAGTGCCCTCAGTGTGCTGAGTATGTTGGCTCTCTTTTGAACCAGTTTTCTTTCATGGAGAGCCTAGCTATCACGTGGGGCTGGAAGAGGTCCAGGGCCAACCAACAGTTCCCACCTGGGGCTATACCCCAGTTACCCAAAGGCTTCTGGAGAAACTCCATCCTCCAACTGTCCACTGGTCCTCACCAACAAGCTCTCCAAGCTTTTTCTGTCACAATTTTTCTCTTTCCTTTCCATGACAACCGTGTCTTCTATCCCTTCTCTGTATGCAATGCTGCAGGAATTTTTACAGTTCAGGGAAATAATCCTATCAGGCAAGATAAGCAAAAGCCATAGTAACCAGGACTATAGCTCAAGGGAATTCCATGTTTAGGATTCTCTAGGAACAGAGGGTCTTCCCCTACCTCTGCAGTGAGTATCTTTCTCTCTCGCTATGCTTGGTCTGGAAAGCACATGGGATTTCAAGGTTTACAACACTACTTAGTGGAATAGGAATCATCTCCATGAGGTACCTTGTTGGCCCTTTGCCAAAAAAACTCTAGTTTCTCAATTCTCCTCCATTTTTGTACCCCTATTCTAGAAACCAGGCTTTATTCTTCTTAAGTAAATTAGAAAACTCAACAATTAGAAGAAAAATATCCTCCAAAACCAAATTGAGTCTTGATATTGTCCTATCAGAAGGAAAACCATCATTCAGGCCTCATATTCTTTAAAGGTACCAATTCTGCCTTCAATTATAATGTTATTTAAACAAGGAGATTTTATGTCCAAAAGTTAACCAGAACCACTGCCTTAGATTAAATACTTTATTCTGGGCCATAAAAGCAAAATGTAGAACTCAACCCAGAACAATCCCTTTATTAAGTGGCTTTGCCAAAATACAACTGTTACATAGTCTTTCCCAACATCTATCTATTGGACAGCCACACAGATCACACAAGATTAAAAATTCAAAGGGAAGTCACCAGTGGAGGACTAGAGATGCATTGGTAAGTGTTACTAATTCCATCACTTAGCTCCTCTGGATCCATGGCTGAGGGCCATACCTTCATCCATGGATAGCACCTTTAACAGATGCCAGGGCTCAGGGAACCAAGGAGAGAAAAGAGTTGGGGGGATGCCCCCACTGTCTTCCCCTCCTCACTGGGCTATTCCAATGGAAAGAAAGGAGACAAAAAGGATGCCTTATTCTCGCTTCTCCTTCTAGATGAGTAACAGGCCATCTTTGTCCTGTAATCCTCTGGAGCACATTTGAAGGACTGGGACTCCTTTTACCCCAAGACTTTGAATAAAATGTGGTTTAATAAAATGTGGCTTATTTTCTTTTGTACATAGGTTTGACCTTCTTACCATCTTGAACAAATATAAACTGTGTAGAGAAGCCTTGGTTTAAATACTACCCAACAATTAGATTTCTTTTGTAGATAGGCAGTCAGATGGTCTGAAGTCTCTTATATTCAGGCTTTCTTTGCCCTTCGAGACACACTAGACCTTCGCAAGTATTGCACAATCAACCCAGCTTTTTTAACAGTCATATCAGGCATGCCCAAGTAGAACAATTCTTCAAAACTAGAACAGTAACTTCTGGGGGTATTATCAGAGGCAGCTATTGAGGATCCTGGCCCTTCTGTCCTTCTTATCTGAGGCTTCCTCCAACCATGCCATCAACTCCTGTTCTATCATCTCCAAAACTTTCCACTTACCCAGTTTCACTCTTACCCCATGGGAAATGTCCAATGGAGGTGATGCCACTAGGATTCAAGTTTCCTTCTTATTGTAGGACCTTATGAAAATAAAGGGAGATCTGGGTCAATATTCTGATGATCCCTAGAGGTATATATAAGCTTTCCAAAATTTAACTCAGGTGTTTCACCTCACATGGAGGGAAGTTGTGCTGTTCCTAAGACAAACACTAACTGCTGGTGAAAAAAAAAGGTAGCTGTGCAGGCAGCAGAGAAGTTTAGAGATGAGCAGTATGTCTCCCAGAGTAGACCAAAAAGGAAAAGAGAAAATAGGAAGGCAAAGAAATAGAAGAATCACCATTTCCAATAAGAAAAAAGGTGGTAATTCTTGGCAAGCCCAGCTGGAACTCCCAGTGACTCCACAACTGAATGGAAAAACAAAACTAAACAAAAAATGCTTTTTAATGCACATATTAAAGTGCCTACAAAAAACTAGGGACGAACCTCTTAATTACTCTAAACTGTCCATGATAGACCAGAAGCCAGATGAGAATTCTTTAGCCTTTATGGAATGCTTAGAGAGGCACTAATAACACATACCTCTTTGTTCCCTGATTAATTCAAGGAATGCTTATCCTAAAGGACAAGTTTAGGCAGCTTGTAATATTAGAAATATACTATAGAAGCAGGCTACAGGATTATATAGCACCTTGGGAAAGCTCTTGAAGGTAGCCACTTTGGTCTTTTATAATAGAGATCAGGAGGAGACCCAGGCGAAAGAAAGAAAACACAAGAGAGGGACAGAGGCTCTAGTAGCTGCTTGGCAGGCTTGCAAATTCCAGTATCTCCAAGGTGCATCTGCTAGTTGCTACCAAAATGGCAACTCAGGGCACTTTAAAAAAGATTGCCCAGGCAGCAAGAGGAAGCCACCTCAACCCTGTCCAGTCTGTAGTGGGGATAACTGGAGATTGGACAGCCCCTGGAGATGGAGGTCACCAAGTCCAGAAATTACCGTCTCACAGATGCTCCAGCAGGACTGACAGGCTCAAACCCCTGACTCCAGTTGCTCAAACTGCTATTACTGCTCAGGAGCCCTGAATGATTTTGGAAATTAAAGAAATAAGGGTGGACCTCCTTCTGAACACTGGAGCCAGTCTCACTCTTCTCTCAAATCCAGGCCTCCTTTCTTCCCATAGCATGACAATGATGAGTGTCTCAGAAAAGATTCTAAACCAATTATTTTTCTCAACCATGTTGTTGTAGTTTGGGGGCCCTATTATCTACACATTTCTTTTTAAATATTTCTGAAAGTCCTGCTCCTTTATTAGGTAGAGACATTTTAGCTCACATAAAGGCCAGAATCTTTATAGCCCTTGGACAATCTCTTTGTCTCCCTTTGGTGGAAGCTAATACTAATTCGGAAGAGTGCAACACAAGGAATAATAAGTGGAGCTATAACTGCTAGGCCAGTCTGGATCGACCTTAAGCATCCCACTTCTTTACCTAACCAGAGAAAATATCCCCTAAATCTAGAGACTACAAAAGGGCTAGAAGCCAATATTAGTAACCTAGAGATACAGGACCTCCTCAAACCCTTTAATATTTCCTACAAAACACCAATATTAGGAGTACAGACTCCTAATATTAGACTCAATATTAGAATGAAGACTAGTTTAGGAACTCTGCTTTATTAATGAGGCCACAGTCCCAATTCATCTGATTGTCCCTAATTCCTATACCTTGCTGACTCAAATACCTCAGAAAACTAAATGGTTCACAGTCCTAGATATAAAAGATGCCTCTTCTGTACACTATTACATCCCGACTCTCAATATCTGTTTTCCTTAGAAGATTCCTATAGCCAAATCATTCAGTTAACATGGACTGTGCTGCCTCAGGGACTTCAACACAGTTCTCACTTGTTTGGACAGGCAATGTCAAGGACCTCTGTGAGTTCTTCCATCTGCAGGCCAGGGTCTTGCAATATGTAGATGACATACTGCTCTGTGCCCCAACTGAGAAAGCTCCTCAGGAAGGCATTGACACTCTTCTTAATTTCTTAGCCAACAGAGGATATAAAGTTTCAAAATACAAGGCCCAACTTTGCCAAACCTCAGTGAAGTGCCTGGATTAGTGTTGTGTGAATGGACCAGAGAATTAGGAGAAGAAGAAAGAATTAAGCCCATTCTTCATTTCCCCTTCCTAAAACCCTTAAGCAACAAAGAGGAATTTTAGGCATTACAAGATTTTATGTACCATGGATAACTGGGTATGGGGAGATAGCTCACACCTTATATCACCTTGTAAAAGATACTCAAACAGCTAAAACTTATTTCCCAACATGGGCACTTAAAGGTCCAAAAGCTTTTAACTATCTATAACAAGTTTTACTTAAGGTACCAGCTCTCAGCCTTTGTGTAGGGAGGACCTTCAATCTTTATGTATCAGAAAGAAAGGGAATGGCCTTGGGAATTTTAACTTGGGTCCGAGCCCTTTCAAAATGCTATTTGGGTGGCCTTTCCTTACAAATGATTTTCTTACTGCAAATCGGCAGGACAGGAATAGGACCACTTTTTCAACCAAGGAGATTTGGTATTGGTAAAGGCTCTCTCCTGTTTCTCCTTCCCTAAAGCACAAGCTTGAAAGGGCCCCACACTGTTCTTCTTTCAACCCTCTCAGTGATAACAGTTATAGGAGTCAACTCCTGAATACATTACACTTGAGTTACAACCTGGAAAACTGGAAGAGCAACTCCTGATGACTCAGAGGACTGTTCTGGATATTAATGTGAAGAGAGAAAATCTTAAGCTGAAATCATAAAAATTAAGTGAATGAGTGAGGGCCACTCATCCTACTCAGTCCTACCTCTACCTTACCAGATACTTTGAAGTCATTTCTACCTTTCCTCTCAAGATTTATTAGAACTTCTTTTTGATGCATATTTGCAGGGAGATTTTAATTATCCATGGGATTACATTTGTAATGTCATAGATCCTCAAAGGGTAATTCTTTATCTTGGCAAGTAAAATTTTAGATGGAAATTATTATATCATTTTTGCAGAAATTTCTATACTGACTCTACTGTTAGTGGTAGGACTATACACTGTGGCATCCACAATGTGGAATTCTGGATGAAAAATTCTAATTGCTGTAATATTCTGCCTAATTTTCACTTTTATAACAGGATTAATAATTACAGGAAAGATTTAGCCAAATTTAACATTAAAGTTGCTCTAGCCACTCAATCCAATGCCACTTATTCTAAGAAAAAGGGTCCTTCTAATGCTTCTGGTAAAGTACAGTGACACCTGGTGGAGGCAAACCAGTATTACAACCTATTGAAATGGTTAACAGATACGTCATGGTTGTGGTCTGTAATACTCCAGCTAATAATGGCAATCTTAATACTCACATCCAAACTCTATATTCTAAACCTTCTTATAAAATTTAACTCTTCTGACCTAGAGGCTATTAAATTCCAAATGGTGTTACAGATGAAACCATGCAAGAATACACCTGCCTAGGAACTTGCACCCATAACCTCACAACCTATTTAGTCTGTAACCCAGGAAATTTCCTGGTTTTCCAGCCCTATATATGTTCTGACCCTAAGCTCTTATCTTATGAAGACTGGTTTGAAATACATATCAAGTCAGAGGAAGGGGAGGAAGGGGACCTTCTGACTCAATCCAAGAAGGTCCTTCCCTCCTACAGGGGTCCTATTTCCTTGTATTTTGATGCTTGCCATGGCATGTACCTCAAAAGCCTAAGTAGTCCAAAAGCCTCCTGTAATAGCCTAACACAGGAGAGGCTTAGCAGTTACAGTCCCAAGCACCTAACAGGGCCTCCAGAGACTGGAGGTCTGTACTGCACCCTATGGTCTACCCATATGCAACTCCATCTGTCAGGAAGGGCTGCCACACTGACCAGAAAGCCAACAAAATCCAATTGTAAAATGAAAACCTGTAACCCTTTAAATTTCACTATCTTAAGGATAGATCTACCCTTTTGGACCACAAGACACTCCGTAATACTGCAAATCGGCAGGACAGCAACAGGCCCCAGAGTTTCATTACATATTATCAAAAAGGCTCAGACCTGTCCAGATCAACAGTTCCGAGCTTTTGAATCATTCTATGAGCATGCTGAATAGGAGCTGCCTGGGCCGTCCCCCTTGGCTAGAAACCTATTTGCTTAACTTGCTGAAAACATTGCTGGCAGCGTTGGCATTTCTTCATGCTACATTTGTGAAGGAACCAACATGGAAGACCACTGGCCATGGGAGGCAAGGGAATTGATGCCCAAAGGTAACCTCACTCTAACTGTCTCATCCCTCGAACCTGTGCTTGCAAGTCTGAGCATCTGGCTCTTAAAAACCTCTATAATTGGGAGGTTCTGTATTGCTCGCTGGGGAAAAGCTTTCACAAACCTCATAGGAGAATTAATGTGCCTGGAACAACAAAATGACAATGAGAAAGTAGGGAAAATTTTATGATGGGGTAGAAAAAATAATTCTGCATCACCCCACCCAAGTTCATTCTCTCATTTCTCTTTTTTAAGCATCTCTTGGCACCAACTTGAAGCTCCAAATACCTGGCAGGTCCCTGCTGAACTTTATTGTATCTGTGGACCATGGGCATTTAGGCAGTAACCAGACAAATGGACAGGGGCTTCTGTACTAGGAACAATTAAGCTGTCCTTCTTTCTAATCCCTCTAAGGCAAGGAGAGGCCTTAGGGTACTCCATCTATGATGAAACTAAAAGGAGAAATAAATGTGGTGTAACCATAGGGGACTGGAAAGCCAATGAATGATCCCCTGAAAGAATAATTCAATATTATGGCCCAGCTACCTGGGCAGAAGATAGAATGGGGGGGATACCGAACCCCTATAATATGCTCTACTATATCATAAGATTACAGGTAGTACCTGAGATCATTACTAATGACACAGCAAGAGCCTTAAATCTGCTTGCCCACCAAGCCACAAAAATGAAGAATGCTGTTTATCAAAATAGACTGGCCTTAGATTACCTCCTAGCCCAAGAGGGAGGGGTATGTGGAAAATTCAGTCTAACCAATTGCTGCCTAGAAATCAATGACAATGGGAAGGTCATCGAGGATATAACTGCCAAAATCCAGAAATTAGCCCATGTCCCAGTCCAGACTTGGAAAGGATGGTTTCCAGACTCCCTTTTTGGAGGCTGAGTTTTTTTTTTTTTTTTTTTTAACCTCTTGGAGGATTCAAAGACTTAGTAGGAGTAGCTCTAGTCATACTGGGAGCCTGCCTTAGACTCCCTTGTTTCTTACCTCTCCTTATTAGAAACATCCAATTAGCCACGGAAGCTCTAGTAACCAAACAAACTACCACTCAACTAATGGCTTTAACCAAATATCAACCCATATGAAGAATTAATCCTCCATGAAGAATTAAATAATAGTGATGCTTTCTATTAAACCCAACTTATAAAAAGCATGAAAGGTGCATATGGAGCAGATTAGAGCAGATAAACAAATTTTTCTTCTTTCCTTTGGTATAAGCAAACTTCCCTGAGCCCTTACCGCTTACTCTGCTCTGCAAATTTTATGAGTTTATGGATTCTTGTTCTCTGTAACTGATAATTATGAGTTTCTGTTTCTCATCTGAGCAGCACAGCAAAGGTCATGAGAAATGCCTACGCAGGCCTGGACTCCCACCATCTAGGTGCCACAATGGAGGACACAAGATAAGCTTGTGCAAGGCTCCTTGAGCAACCTAGATAATGGCCATCTGGTCTGCATAGCAAAAGACATATGTAAGCTTGAGTTATGTGCCTATCATTGCTTGATAAACTGCCTTTGTTCTGCACCTGTAGAGTCTGTTTTAGTGCCATTGCCTTTCATGTACAAAATTCAAGCCCTGCCATTGTTCAGGCCTCAGTCTTTGGATGTTAATCTGCTGAGCCATTGCACCTAAATAAAATCCCCCTGTTCCACCCATTGGTCTCTCTGGCCTCCTGATTCCCACAACACACACATATGATTGTGACATGTTCCTATTGGACTAGTCCTTTTATCATTACATAATGTCCCTGTCTTTTTTAACTGCTGTTACTTTAGAGTTTGTTTCTTCTGGTATATGAATAGCTACTTCTGCTTGCTTTTGGTGTCCATTTGCATGGGATATCTTTGTCCACTCTTTTTCCTTAAGTTTATGTGAGTTCTTATGTGTAAGGTGAGTCTCTTGAAGACAGCAGATACTTGGTTCATCAATTCATATCCATTCTTCCATTCTGTAACATTTAAGTGGAGCACTTAGGTATTTACACTCAGTATTAAGGTGTGAGGTACTATTGCCAAAATACCTTTGCTTTTTTTCCCACCGTGTTACTGTTTTATAGGTCCTGTGAGATTTATGCTTTAAGGAGATACTGTTTGTTTGTTTCTTGAGGATTTGTTTCAAGATTTAGAGCTCCATTTAGCAGTTCTTGTAGAGCTGGCTTGGTAGTGGCAAATTCTCTCAGTATTTTTCTGAAAAAGGCTGTATCTTTCTTTAGTTTACAAAGCTTGGTTTTGCTGGATACAAAATTCTTGGCTGAGAATCATTTTGTTTAAGGGAACTAAAGATAGGATTCCAATCCCTTCTAGCCTGCAGTTTCTGCTGAGAAATCTGCTGTTAATCTGATAGCTCTTCCTTTACAGGTTATCTGATGCTTTTGCCTCACAGCTCTTAAGATTCTTTCCTTCTTCTTGACTTTAGATAATGTGATGACTATGTGCCTAGGTGATGACATTTTTGCAATAAATTTCCCAGGTGTTTGAACTTCTTATATTTGGATGTCTAGGTCTCTAGCAAGATTGATGAATCATTTCTTGATTACTCCCTTGAATAAGTTTTTCAAACTTTTAGATTTTTCTACCTCCTCAGGAACTCAAATTATTTTTAGGTTCTGTCACATAACATAATCCCAAACTTCTTGGAGGCTTTGTTCATTTTTTAAAATTATTTTTTATTGCTCTTGTCAGATTAATTCAAAAGCCTATCTTTGAGCTCTGAAGTCCTTTTTCTACATGTTTAATTCTATTTCTGAAACTTTGCAGTGCATTTTGCAATTCTCTAAATATGTCCTTCATTTTCAGAAGTTATGATTTTTTTTTTTATTTATGCCACCTATTTTACTGGATGTTTTTCCATTCATATCCTGTATCATTATTTTACATTTCTTTATCTCTGACTTCACTTTTCTCTGGAACATTGTTGCTTAGGTTAATAGCAAACCTTCTGCATTCTTTTTCTGGCAATCCAGAGATTTCCTCTTGGTTTGGATCCATTGCTGGTGAAGTAGTGTAATCTTTTGAGGGTGTTAAACAATTTTGTTTTTTCATATTACCAGAATTGTTTTTATGGGTTTGTTTTTTTCCTTCATTTGGATAGACTATGTTAGAGGGAAGATCTGTGACTTAAGGGCTGCTGTTTAGATTCTTTTGTCCCATAGAGCGCTTCTTTGATGTAGTGCTCTCCCACTTCTCCTAGAAAGGGGCCTTCTTGAGAGACAAACAGCCATGATTGTTATTTCTCATTTGGATCTAGACACTTAGAAGAGCTACTAGGCTCTGGGCTGGTATTAGGGAGTATCTGCAAAGAGTCCTGTGGTGTGATCCATCTTCAGGTCTCTCAGCCATGGATACCAGCACCTTCTCCAGTGAAGGCAACAGGGTAGTGAAGTGAACTCTGAGGGTCCTTGGTTGTATTTTTATTAAGTGTGCTGGTTTTGTGTTGCTTGGTGTCCAGCCAGGAGGTGGTGTTTTAAGAGCACATCAGACATAGCGACAGCTTTTGTTCTGATTGTTGGACTACTAACATGTTAGAATACTAAAATGACCTTGAAAGATATACATATCTCTCTCTAAAGCAGAGGGCAGGTAGTTTGTTGTTCAGGATGATAAAATGTCTCCCTCTGGGGAAAAGGTTGGGCAGATTATCTTGCAGCCTATTTAAAATATTGGAATTTCCTTGGCTGTGATCATATACTGGTTAGTATTTTGCATTGTGGGATTTTCTAAACTCAGGATTTCTTAGCTGTAATTTAAACTCATTGTGTGCACAATGTTTACTTGGGTCTCCCTCTGTGTAAAGTACCTTTGGGACTTGGAGAGTAAGCAAAATTATCCAGAACATGAAGCTTGTGTTGACTGCTGTGCTATGAGTGAAAACATCCTGTTTCTGATCCAGGAGCCTTGTAGTTTCTATCAGAATCCATGAAACTATGGCAGGCTAACTGTTAGCTTACAGACCAGATAAAATCCAAGATTATTTTACAGTTCTTGAGAACAAACTACTGTTTACCTTTAAATTTTGCCAAAACTATAAGGATGATCACTGACATTTATACCAACTAATAAAAGGGGAGAAAATTTTCAAGGACAATGTAATGGAAAGAAAGAAGAAAACAAAAACAAAAATAAATTGAAAAAATAAGCCTAAGTGTTTTTACAATAAATTCAAACAGAGGAAAATTGCTTCTCAAAAGACAATGGTTTTCACATTAGATGCTTCCAAATTTCAACAGTATCTTGTTTATAAGAGACAGATCAAAAACATAATGCAAAGAAAGATTGAGGATAAAGGTTAGGAAAGACATATCAGACATATATTAAATCACTTTTGTAGTTATATCAATGATGGTGAGATAAAATATAATTAAAAGGGGAAAGAATTAATAGGGTTAAAGAGGAATATTAATTAATGATACAAAATTCTGCCAAGAATATATAACAGTTATGCATCCATGTAAATCTGTTATTGTAACTTTACATATGTAAAACAAAAATTTACAAAATTACTGGAATAAATCTACAATGAGAGTGGGAAATTTCAACACACTTGAACTACAGACAAATGTTAAATACAGACAAAAATTAGTGAGGATGCTGAAGATTTGAATAATTAAATTATACAAGAGTAATCTAATAGTTATATAGATATCTGATAGACAGATAGATATCTCATAGATGTTTGTTAACCCTAAGGATCCATGCCACTAAAAAAGTTTAAAACAATAAAAAAATATTGATGACATATAAATATTGTTGGCTGTCCACAATGCAATAAAGTTAGAAATCTATAATAAAATAGTGCTGAAAACCTCAAATGTTTGAAATGAAACAAATGCATTCTTAAATTATTCATGGGAAAAAGAATAAATTATAATAAAATAATTAAATAACTAGAATGGTATATTAATGAAAACACTGAATAGGTAAACTTGTGAGATGATGCTAAACCAACCAATAACCAAAGGGATTTTTAGAGCTTTAAATGTGTGTGTGTATGTATGTGCATGTGTGTTTGAAAAACACATGCACACAAACACATGAAAATTAGTGAATTTATATTTAGAAAAGGACAGAAGGTAACTACAATAAAGTAGAACAAACTGATAAATAATTCAATACATCAATACATATTGCTATATTTCCTATCTCAAATAAGAATAATTGGTACAATATGTTTTTAAAATTCCAAAGGATATATTTATGTTCAAAGACAATATAAGTATTGCCCCTGACATCTGGTTTTCCAGAAATTAAACAGAAACATAAAGGAGTAAATGGAACTAAATGCACAGGCTGAATGCACAGGTTCTAAGTCTACTATCCCAGTGGTTTCTGGGATATTAGTTTCCAAACGGAAAACGAGGCACTTAGCAGGAGTGAAAAGATTATATATAGATTCAGTGTCTTAATCTGATTAATGAGGTAGCACACCTTGTACTAGGTTGAGTAGTGTTTTATATTCACTCAGAACTTCACAATATGAGCTTATTTGAAAACAGAGTCTTTGCAAATGGAATTAGTTGTTAAAATAAGATTATGCTGTATTACAGCAGGACTTAAATCTAATCACCAGTATCTTTTGTATATTATAGAAATGTTTCATAAGAAAATAAAATTTTAGAAATAAAAGGCAGAAATTTATAAATAGACTATATACGATAGAGGTAACCAAAAAATAAAAAAATAAAATAAAATAAAAAGCAGGTAAAGCATATAACAATAAAATAATCTAGAAAGGTAAGTAAAGAGAGGAAGCACAAATAAACACTATTAAGAATGAAAAAGGGAGAAGATCCAAGATGGCTGATTAGGAGCAGCTCAGGATTGCAGCTCCCAGCGAAAGCACAGAGGGTGAGTGGATACCGCATTTCCAGACAGATTTTTATTGCCCACAGACCAGGAGATTCCCAGGTGGAGGAGCCCCACAGGTCGCCAGTGAGGCTCTTTTGGCTGGCGCAGCTGCTTTGCAGGTGCCCCGGTGTGGCGGTTCTCCATACAAAATACACTAGTCTGGGTGCCCTTCTAGCTGGCGAGTGGAGCTTTGGGAAGGCAGAGTCGCCCATTCATCTGACTAAAAGGGGGTCTGAAACAGGGAGCCAGGCCAGGAGATTCCCAGGCAAAAAAGTGCCACAAATATCAGCACCGCTGTTTCAGACAGCGCAGTGGGTTGCCGCATGGGAAATCATACAGATCCCAGCGCCTTTTCATCAGGCGACTGGAACACCTGGGAGAGAGTTGACCATTCAACTAAACAAAAAAGGCTCTGAAGCAGGGAGCCAGGTGATCAGGCTCGGCTGGTCCCACCTCCACACACACACACAAAAAACAGCAATCGGAAACGCTCTAGGTTGAGAGTTTCACAGCAACCACAGCTGAACCCAGGATGGTCCAGCTTTCTGGGGGAGGGGCGTCCACCATTACCAAGGCACTCCACCACTACGGAGGTAGTCCACCACTGCTGAGGCAGCCTGCCGTTGCTGAGGCAACCCGCCATTACAGAGAGTCTGCCATTACAGAGGTGAGCCACCACTGCTGAGGCAGTTCTAACTACACCCATATACACAGGACTGCAGGGAAGTTCACACGGCAGCTGGGCGGAGCCCACAGCAGCTCAGCAAAGCCTTGGCAGGCAGAGAGTAACTAGGCTGCCTCCTTCCTGGGCAGGGCAGCCCTGAAATATAGGCAGCAGCACAATGGAAACTCATAAATAAAGCCCTAACTCCCTAGGACAGAACACCTGGGAAATAAAAAGGGGTTTATGAGTTCTGCTGCAGCAGACTTAAACATACCTGCCCAGCAGCTCTGAATGAACAACGGAGCTCACAGTTCAGCACTTGAGCTCCTATAAAGGACAGACTGTCCCCTCAAGCAGCTCCCTGACCCCCGTATATCCAAAGAGTCACCTCATAAAGGAGAGATCAGACTGACATTTGACAGATATCCTTCTGGGACAAAGATAGCAGAAGAAGAAACTGGTAGCAACCCTTACTGTTTTGCAGCTGCTGCAGGTGATCCCCAGGCAAGCAGGGCCTGGAGTGGACCTCAGCAGTCCTACAGC
>CAUYLG010014802.1:0-23308 GCA_963573385.1 Cacajao melanocephalus | reverse complement strand
CTGGAACAAGTAAACTTAACAAATATTTACAGAACTCTCCACCCCAAATCCACAAAACATACATTTTTCTCAGTATCACATTACACCTACTTGAAAAGTGACCACATAATTGGAAGTAAATCACTCCTCAGCAATTGCATAGCATTTCACAAGTTTAAATAAAATATTGGTTGGCTGCTTGTTTGTTATTTTCATCTCTTATTCCTTCCTGTCTCCATTGTTAAGCACAATTATTGACATAAAAGTGGTTTTTAATACCCATTTTTAGACTGCATTCTAGCCTGGGCAATAGAACAAAAATCCCGTTCTCTCTCCCTCTTTCTCTTCCTCTTTCTTTCTCTTAAAAAAAAAAAAAAAAAAAGGACAAAATTTAATAGAAAGGAGAAGGCATAACATTTGGAGTCAGAAGGCCTTGAATTCAAATCTCAGCTGTGCTGCCTCTTGGGTAGCAATGGGGCAGTTACTTATCTTTTTAAAATCTCAGTTTTCCAAATACAAAATGGAAATACTAGCAGTTAACTTCAGAGGCTTTCGTAAGAATGAAACATACCAAAGGTAAATTTTATAAGACAAAAAAGTTTCTAAAGGAATGCTCATTATTAATATATTAGGTTAATTGTATATTGATACTTTAAAAATGAAGACTTATTTAAAAGTGATGATATAGCTAAAGATTTTTTAGTTGAGATGATTGTAATTGGTTTTCTCCACTGTCAAAATCATAATTAATCAATTCTTAGTGATGTCTGGAGAAAAGTATCACTATGACATTAAGAAACATATAAATTAACAAAATCCATTTCAGTTTGTGAAATCATTACAAAATCCAATTTATTTGAGATAGATTAAATACTTCGCATCAATTCAATCACTGAAAAACAGATAGTATCTTTTTAATTTTCTTGATATAAATTTTGACATTAATTTTTTACCTCTCATCTTTTCTTCCATTCCTTATTCTTCCACCAGCACAAACAAATTACTAATATGTAAAGTTATTTCTAATGATACCATTAGAAATGAGACAAACAGACCGTAGGTCTTGAACAACAACAACCAAAAAATGTAAGAAGCTACAAAATACCTTCTCAAAGTAAATTCAGAATTGAAGCAAATTTTTCCCACCTTGCTACTTAACTGTGCATTTTACTACTCAGGAGGCAGTCAATAATATGAAGAGGTGTTTTTTTCTTCTTCTCTTGACTAGCAAATGAACATGTTTGAGCTAAGGAGGCTCAGGTGTTCAAATCCAAACAAAATGAGATCGTACATTTTAAAATAAAAGTTCAAAAATTATTCCTCTAATCTAAAACTATACCAATAAAACAGGTGGCTTAATAATAAAGTTTGTAGTGTTTGTGTCTGCAAACATCATAGAGTCCTATGTTAGATATATGGTTCATAAGTGCCTCCCACTTTTAACACTTTTCAGTATTATAAATTTAATTCAATAGAGTACTCATTCTCTGACTGGTCTTTAGCCTCTTTTAACATTCCCCCAAATGTCCTGCAACCCCAGAGGTGATGGATTTATTTTAATCAGTAACTGTCTTAAAACAAAACAAAACAAAACAAAACAAAAAAACTGTATCCACCTACTTTTAGAAGTTCCTCACTTTCTTATTTCCCCAAGTCGGAAAGGAACCACTTTACATTTCTTTCTGAGTTTTAAGAAAACTTGCATGGGCATATGAAAATGACATACTCCATTCCCCATGCTTTTGGTTTTGCCCTTTCCCTTAAACCCTGCTCTAGTTTTTATCTAGTTCTTTATCTCTCTATGATCTTTCCTTAACAATTACAATCTAAATTTTTCAAGCCTCCCTTTCAAATCCTGGATAGTTTATTCTTGCCTTTTAAAAATAATCATCAGACAATAAGCAACTGTAACATAAACCATCCACTTTTAAAATTTCAAGATCACTAGGTTTTAATGAAGATGGGGTTATGTAAATATTATTGTAATATCTTTTCTCTGGCATCACGTGTAGCTTTTTCCAATATGAAATACATGTCCTTTTTCTGACAATTCTCCAATACAAATTGGATTTCCAACAATTACATTAGGATGCTTTGTGAAGTTAGCCCAGGACTCACAGGTTAAGGGTTCAACCCTAAAGTCAGCCCACACTTCACAGGCCAGCCAAAATTGGTGTATTATGCTACCCACACTTCAGATTGGCTGACTCACAGAACTGAGGAAAGTGTTTTACTTACTCTTTCAGTTTATTATAAAGGATACAATGGAGACACAGACAAATTGATGATATGCTAAGATAAGGTATGGGGGTGGGGCAGAGCTTCCAGGTGCACCACCGCCACTGTCCTAGCACCTTGTATTCTCCAACCGTAACCCTGTTATTTAGGGTTTTATATATGGTCTCATTGTTCAGGCATACTTGATTCAATCATTGACTACTGGTGATCTCAGTCAGTCTCCAGACCTGCCACCTCCTAAAAGTCAAGATGTGGGGCTGAGAGATCCATTCTTCTAGTTACATTGTTGGTTCCTCAGTGACCAGCCCCCATCCTAAAGCTATCTAGGGGCTGCCAAGAATCACTTTATTAGCATAAACTCAAGCTATGGTTGAAATCATCTAATTATTAATAAAAAACGATGTGCCTATCATTCAAATCTCAGGAAATCTTAAGGGTTTTAGGAACCTCGTGCCAGGAACCAAATAGGGAAAAAGAACCAAATATATCTATATCTATATCTATATCTATATCTATATATATATCTATCTCCACAATTATACAGTCTAGCATTTATGCACCTTTTCCCTTCAAGTTCTCCTTCCTTAACTATTAGCAAGAGCAGTTTTAGCTGACGCTGTAATATTGAAGACTGATTAGATAACTGAAAAGTTACTTAGCTCCCCATTATCTTCTTCTTTTTAAGTTATGATAATGATAGTTTGGCCTGTTTCCCAGATATTGAGAAAGAATAACGTTTTAAATTCATTGACTTTGCTCTTTTCTTAGTCAATAAGCAATTATAATTACCATCAGCTCTCCGTATCTGTGGGCTCTGCATCCTTAAATGCAACCAACTAGGGATTGAAAATATTTAGAGAAAAAAACTATATCTGTACTGAGGATGTACAAACCTTTTTTTCTTGTCATTATTCCCTATAAAATACAGCATAACAGCTATTTACATTATTTACGTAGTATTAGGTGTTATAAATAATCTTAAAATGATTTAACATATACAAGAGGATGTGCATAAGTTATATGAAAATACTATACCACTTTATATCAGAAATTTGAGCATACATTGATTTTGGTATGGTCCGTGAAACCAGTCCCTCAATGAATATCAATAAATGACTGGACTAGAAAAATAAGGTTTGGGAATTATTTGTATATTACCTGTGTATCCAGTTTGATAAACTATATTAGATTACTATACTGCTTTTGTTTTATGAATGTATGCCTTTTTATTTTTATTTTTTGCAACCATCCTCAAAGCCATTTTAGCAAAAAAGTATCTTTGGCTTTTGCTATATTCCACAAAGCACTAAAAATAGACTTTAATATAGTCGATTTTTTAAAATAATGTTTATTGTATGCATTTACTATCATCTATGTACACAGCATTCCATATAATTTGGAAGACAAATTTTTGTGAATTTATACTTGAGTAATGAAATAAGTAATAAAACTAAGAAAGGAAAGAAAAAAAGAGTCTGTGAAGAAAAATAAGTACTTTTCTAGTGGTTATTGAAAAAATATATTATTTAAATACATTGGTTCTTCTATTTAGAAAAGGTGGACTAGGGAGGAGGTTAAGAGCTACAATATAAAATTCTGATTCTATTCCCAGCCTCACTAATATCCAGCTGTAAATCATATGCCAAGATGCATTTTGACCTCTCTTATGAGGAAGAAACATGGGTGATAAAATGTTTTTTTTTTCTATGCAAATGGAGAACCTTCACATGGATTTGCTACACATTATTAATCCTTCTCCTTAGGAAGCAAACAAATGAATAAACAATAGAAAATTAATATATAATAACACTGCAAGTACTTTTGTGTGATTGTGATTATGTAATGATGAAAATGAATTATATGAACATAAATTTTTTCATAAAAAATTGTTGCTTTTGTTTAACAAAAATCATATTTATTTGATTGATTTCTTACTGTGGTAGCCAGCCTCCAAGCTCGTCACTGATAATCTCAGTTTCCATGTATTGATATCTTTCAGTAATGACCTTCCATGTTGTCTCAAACCTGACCATGTGGTCAATATTTTGAAAGTGATGGTGTGTGACTTGCACAGAGCAGTCATTAAAGGCATTGCAGCTTTCATCCTGCTCTCTTGGATCGCTCCTTCTGGAGGAAGCCTGGTGCCATGCCATGAGAACCCTTAAGTAGCCCCATAGAAAGGAATATACGTGGAGCGGTGCAGAGGTTTTCCACCAGCATCCAGCAAGAATTTGCTGGTGATGTGAGAGAGTCACCTCGAAAAAAGATATTCTGGTCTCAGGAAGGACTTTGAATGACTGCATCTCCAGCTCATCTCTGAATGCAATCTCATTAAGACCCTTCATCAGAAGCACCAGTCAACCTGCTCTAAGTTTATAACCAACAGACACTGTAAAAACAATAAACAATGGTTACTGTTTTAAGTCACTAAGTCTTGAGGTAATGTATTACATGGTAATACAAAGTAAAACAATTATTAATTTAAAATATTTCTGTTTTGACAACAAAAATTTGAAGATACATTTACTTTTGTAAAGTTTTTAATCTTTTTTTTCTATAAGAGTTTGACACCATAAGCAAATTTAAAGATAATTCATTCCTATGACTTACATTTTCAAAGATGGTAAACATGATCACTGCATATATAAATACATGACAAACTTTGTACATATATATTTGGACACATTGAACAGCACACAATACTTCTATCTCTACTATGCATTCTATTACACTTAAAATGAAGACTTTCTATAATCACCGAATACCTCTATTTGCATATGGCTATTCAAATTAGTATAAAACTCACTCATAATTACCTGTTTCTCCTATGTGTGAAGTTGATTTGAAAAATATTTGGTTTGGCTCTATAATTAGAATACTATGGTCATATAAAGTGCCTGATCTGTTTATTTAGTTATGTAAGAAAAAATAATTACATATAATTTTTATTTCTATTAATTAAATATTTTCATATAGTATTAATTATATGTACTATTAAATATTTTGTTTATCAACACTTTAACATTTATTGATTGATTACTTTTTATGTAGTTGCACTATAATAAACACTGTCAATAAAACGTTGACAAAAATACATCCTTTATCTTAATAAAACTTATATTCTACCATAGTTATGAATTGGAAAAAAACTTACATAAATATATAATCTCATAGAGACAAATAAAAATATAATTTTATTTTCTGGAAAACAGAATAATCAAAAGATTACTTCTTGTGGATATTGACTAAGAATGAACAAGGCATCATGGTACCTGACTTCAAACTATACTATAAAGCTACCGTAATCAAAACAGCATGGTACTGGTACCAAAACAGATATATAGACCCATGGAACAGAACGGAGGTGTCAGAAGTAACACCATACATCTACAACCATCTGATCTTTGACAAACCTAAGAAAAACAAGCAATGGGGAAAGGATTCCTATTTAATGAATGGTATTGGGAAAATCGGCTAGCCATAAGTAGAAAGCTGAAACTGTATCCCTTCCTTACTCCTTATTCAAAAATTAACTCCAGATGGATTAAAGATTTAAACACAACACCTAACACCATAAAAACCCTAGAAGAGAAACTAGGCAATACCATTCAGGACCTAGGCATAGGCAAGGACTTCATGACTAAAACACCAAAAGCAATGGCAACAGAAGCTAAAATAGACAAATGGGATCTAATTAAACTTCAGAGCTTCTGTACAGCAAAAGAAACTATCATTAGAGCAAACTGGCAACCAACATAATCTGACAAAGGGCTAAGAACCAGAATCTACAAAGGAATTAAACAAATTTACAAGAAACAAACAAACAAACAACCCCATCAAAAAGTGGGGGAAGGATATGAACAGACACTTCTCAAAAGAAGACATTTATGCAGCCAACAAACACATGAAAAAAGCTCATCATCACTGGTCATTAGAGAAATGCAAATCAAAACCGCAATGAGATACCATTTCACGCCAGTTAGAATGGCAATCATTAAAAAATCAGGAGACAACAGATGCTGGAGAAGATGTGGAGAAATAGGAACACTTTTACATTGTTGGGGGGAGTGTAAATTAGTTCAACCATTTTGGAAGACAGTGTGGCAATTCATCAAGGATCTAGAACTAGAAATACCATTTGACCCAGCAATCCCATTACTGGGTATTTACACAAAGGATTATAAAACATTCAATTATAAAGACACATGCACATGTATGTTTATTGTGGCACTGTTCACAATAACAAAGACCTGGAACCAACCCAAATGCCCATCAGTGATAGACTGGATAAAGAAAATGTGGCACATATACACCATGGAAAACTATGCAACCATAAAAAAGCATGAGTTTATGTCCTTTGCAGGGACATAGATGAATCTGGAAACCATCATTCTCAGCAAACTGACAAAGAACAGAAAACCAAACACCAGATGTTCTCACTCATAAGTGGGTATTGAACAATAAGAACACATGGACACAGGGAGGGGAATAGCACACACCAAGGCCTGTAGGCACATGGGGGGCTAGGGGAGGGATAACAAGGAATGGGGGATTGGGGAGGGATAACATTAGGAGAAACACCTAATGTAGATGACGGGGGGATGGATGCGGCAAACCACCGTGGCAAGTGTATACCTATGTAATAAACCTGCACATTCTGCACATGTACCCCAGAACTTAAAGTATAGTTAAAAAAAAAGAATATATACTAAAAAATCAGAAACACACACACACAAAGAAAAGAATGGATGAGGCAAATGAGTAAAGGAGGTAGGTGATTATTACAGTGTCCATAGGAGTACAAGAATAGGCAACAAGGTATTAAATATAAAATGTTAGAGACTTGGTTTTAAAAGATGTGAATACTATAAATAATAAATAAATTGACTAAATTAAATATAACAAAGTATTTTCTTAAAAACAATAAAGCAGAATGGTGTCAGACAATGTATACAAATATAACTTTTTCCTTCATTTGGAAAAATGTTACCAAAATATAATTAAAATAACTCTTGGAAAATTATAAAGTGGTATAACATGATAACTTTATATATTATTTAGAATTCTTAGTTGGAAACAAAAGAACAATTTTCGCTTGTTTAAACAGAGGAAGAAATCTTAAGGCCCATTAGGTAGATTGTATAATCTCCAGGAAGGTCAAAGTTACTATACCAGGACAAGAAGAATGTAATCAGAATCATAACCAAATTACCCAATCATTAAGCCAACTCACAAATTCATATCACCTCATCTAGGCTCAGGCACCAAAGCTCATGTCATAGAACCCTGAGGGTTAGATTTCAATGGTAAAACATTTTCCATTGATACCTCTGGGAAACTGATACTTCTTAATCAGACCTCACCTCAAGTACCAAAAAGAGAGTCAAAAAAGTAGCTAATTTACAGCAATACTCTCTTTCTCATTAGACATATAAGGGTATCTCTGATTGTCAGAACCTAGGTTACATGCTTGTAATATAGGTACAAAGAAAGCTAAAATGTTGAATTTTATTTCCCACCTTGAGAATGTAGTATTGATATGGGAATTTATTCAGATAAAAGGAGAATACGTAAAAGATGCTACAACATGGTGAGGGAATGTGTTCTCTTTCCGGGTCCATGACGGGGCGTAGCTTTAAGGGCAAGAATTTCCAGGTGCCATGCCCCCCGTCCCATCCCTCTCCATCCGGGAGATTCAACGGTTTATGTCTGAATTTCAAGGGTGCAGGAAGAAACTAAAAGTCAGTCACCCCAGCGGAAGTTCTAAGGAACTCCTTACATTGGCCCAGGCTCTTGGAGAAGGTGGTGGTTTCTCCCAGAATAAAAGTTCATGCTCCCTCACCTGCGAGAGATTTTCCAGTTTTCTGGAATCCCCTCCCATACGGTGGGAGCTCCCTCCAGGACTTTCCCCTCTGGAATCCCCTTCCACACTCTTCGTGGAAGCCTTTCTCTTCTCCTTTCCTTCTCTTTTCTCTACCTAAATAAAATCACCTTTCTTCAACACTTTTTTTGGTCCGGTATTCACTTTGCCAGCAGTTGGTGCAGCTAAAGCAGCCCTACCGCTTATTCTTTAAGAGGCTGGAGGCCAAGAACCCACAACGATCACCGGCATCCAAGAAAAAACCCACTTACAATAGTAAAAATGCAAACTACAAATAGGTTAGAGGCAGAAAACAGATTTATATGAAGAAGAAAATATTTAAATTGGTTCTTGAAAAATGGAGAATATTGAAACACATAGATCCAGAAAGAGAAATAACTCTGGGTAGATGCCAACTTCACCACACATTATATATGAATTCAGCTTTACTTTCATTTGTCCTTTTATGTATTTAATTGATTGACTGATTGATTGATTCCTAATAGTATTCCAGACATTGTTGTAAGGGAAATAAATAAAACAGTAAACAGCCATAAGGGAACTTAGAAATTATTTATTAACAAACAAATATGTGATAAAAACAAAAGATAAGTTCTATTTAAAAAGTTGATCTCTAAAATGGAAAGAGAGGGAGAAGTAGGGATGTCCACATTATCATTAATGGTGGACAAAAATTTTGGAAGAACTCTCCTTTTGCAGAATAAGTAGACTCTGGACAGCGTTCACAGTTTGAGGTAATAGTCTCATAAGATTTAAAGAAGGTCTACATATAATTTCACACAATGAAAAAGAAAGATTTATATGCAGGATTGGAACAGTGGATCCTAGGAAATGGATATCTGAATGATCAATGATCATGCCCCTACAGCAGTTGCCAGCAGTGGTATTACAATCCAGTTAATGAAACTTAGTTTGGTCTGGTTTGTATGTAAGGCATGTTCATTAACCTTAGAATCAATTGAGCCAGGATCCTCAAGGAGGACTAATGGGATTCCTACATCAGTGGGGCTCTTCGCAACTCAGAAAAGTAGATGCAAATTTTCTCTGGAAGAAGGTTTTCTCATTTAGGTCTGTGAGTCTCCCAAAGAGAAGGATAAAGTAGTCAATCCACTTTGAAAATATATTAAAAATCATTTCACATTGAAAGTTCACTTAAAGCAGGTGAGAAAAACAAATCAAAGTAAGGGGCAATCATCAAGAAACTACCCCAACAAATTTAAACCTGAAAATAGTAGAATAATTAGATATGGGATACTAAATTACTCTGAATGAAATATATGGAAAAAAAATGTAGGACACGTGGAGAAATGTTCAAGTTTCAAAAGATTATCATTAATGAGCCAGTAAATTAAGAAAAAAAAATTTTAAAAATAAAAAATGCATTATGAATCATTTTTTAATCAATAGGAAATACAGAATATTAGAGACAGCCAAAAATTAATTAACTGGAAGTTATTACCAAACAATTAATGTAAAATGAAGCACAGTAAAATATGAAGTTGAAAATATAAGAATGTTATTGAGAGGTATTGAGGAGAGATTGAATTGAATTGCCATCCAATGGAAGTTTCAGAAGGAAAGACAATAGCTGCTCATTTGGCAAAATTTATGACAAATGTGAATCCATAAAATAAAAAAGCAAAATGTTTCAAAAAAGATAGCAATAAATAAACGCATGGCTAGGTTAATTATAGTAAAAACGTAGAATAATAGAGACAGAGATAAGTGCTTAAAAGAAGCTAAAAAAGTTTTCTTTAAATGTCACATACAAAGAATGGATTTTAACTTGACCGCAGACTTTTTGGCAGTAACAATGGAAAACACATGCTGTGGAATCATATCCTCAAGGTTTTAGAGAAAGTAACTCACAGCCCAGAGTTATGTATACAACAAATCACAAAAGAAGGTGAAGTAAACAAAAATATGTTGATGAAAAAATAGCTTATTGGTAATGTAGCTTACAGTCAAGATAACTGGACTTAAAAAAAATCACAAAATGTGAACTTAAGAAGAAAACCATTGAGCACAAATAGCATAAGGTACAAAAAGAATGGTAAACAAAATAAGAAGTATTAATTAAACACAAATGGCCACTGTCAGCAGCAACAATAATAATTACTATTTAACTTATGAATTTAAAAAGAAAGAACTAAAAATATTGAAAAAATAACGTGCATGTTGAAAAGAGGGAATCATAACTAAAGTGTTTCTGCAAACTTTATACTGTTCACAGGAATGGTTAAAATGTTATTTGAATTATTCATGTAAGTGTATATGGTGAACTTTCGAAAGTAACTTTCTGTAAAGATTGGCAAACATTTTCTATAAATGTTTTAGCCTTTGACACTCAGATCTCTTTCTCAGCTACTCAACTATGCCATTGTAACTTGAAAGCAGACAGAGACAATATGTAAGCAAACAGACATGGTTATGCATCAGTAAAACTTGACTTTCAAAATAGGTGTTAAGCCACATCTGCCTCCCTAGGAAATAGATTCTGTATCTCTGCTCTAGAATATAAAATAGAAAAACCAGTAGAGAGAGAATAAACAAGAAAGCATGGAATAAGAAAATAAAAATTATAACAGTAATAAGAGCTCCATCAATGCAAAAAAAGGCATGAGCATTAAAAAACACAAGCACAGAAATGTAGGACTAATGGACATTATAAAGTCAGTTAGTTAAAGTAAGCCAATGTATTAATAAACCAAATTGAAACTTCTTAGTTAAAATACAGATAACAAAAAGTAGGATGCAGAAAAATAGCTATTTCCAGGAAGCATTTCTAAAGGAACATACTAGGAAATGTTGAAAGTAGATTAATGGCATGAGGTTTCAGGGATGAGGATGATTAGCATGGTGCTTGCTATTTTATGTAAGGTTTTGGGACTTTCGAGTTAATGCTGGAAGGGTTAAGACTAGTGAGATTCTTAGGAAGGCATGATTATATTTTGAAATGTGAGAAGGACATGAGATTTGGGTAGCTAGAAGCAGAATAATATAGCTTGGATGTTTTTTCTTTCCAAATCATATGTTGAAATGTAATTCCCAACGTTGGAGGTGGGGCCTGATGTCAGGTAATCTGATCACGGGAGAGGATCCTTCATGAATGTTTTAACACTACCCCATTGGTGATAAATGGGTTCTCTCAGTTTGTTCATGCAAAATCTGTTTATTTAAAAGAGTCAGGGACCTCCCTCTTCTGTTTATCTTGCTCCTCCACTTACCCTGTGACATGCTGGCTCCCTGTTGCCTTCTGCCATGACCGTAAGCTTCCTGAGGCCTCACCAGAAGTAACTGCCAGAGTCATGCTTCCTATAAAGTCTGCAGAACTATGAGCCAATTAAATCTCTTTTTTTTTAAATTACCCACCTTCAGATATTTCTTTATAAGCAAAGCAAGAATGGCCTAATATGCTAGGCCTGAGTAGATACCACTTTATAGTCTTATAGCTGGTCACTTTCTCCTTGGAGTCTGCCCGAAAGCACCAGCAACTGCCTTTGAAGATGATTTTAATGATGCTCAGATCTAAGGTGCTTTTCACTGACATCTTGCCATCATTAAGCTGCTTAACTTATGCCATGCTTAGTCCCTTGGTTTCAAGGAGCTTGATGCTTGGGATTGACATTCAGAGTCCACCGAAAGAGAGTTTCTCCTGCCACTTGGTCACTATCTCCTTAATAATGATAATGAAGATCTTGAGAATCTTCTCCATGGGAACTTGCTCATCTGTGACTTCTAGGACAGCTTGTAATTATACTTCTCCATGACATACAAACTATTGTTATGCTCCAATACCATAACTCCAACATCCTTGAAGCTGCCAATGGGCACCTCATCTGTGGCTTTAGAAGGACTCATATAGTTAGTTGTTGATGTAGAGGTCCTTCTTTTGGGCTCAGATATTCTTCTCTGTGAGTGGCAGCAGACTCAGCCCTGTCAGCTTGTCATCTTGTCAGCTCACCATGTGAGCATCACTGCTGAAGCCAGCTGTGCATGATCTGCTCCTGTGTAGGTGCCATACCACAGACTGGCATTGTCCCCAGATACCAATTAACACACCATGCTTACTCATCTGGGTAGCCCTTGGCACAAGTGATGTCCAGCAGCAGGGGGTAGCTCTTTTTGGAGATACATGATGCCACCTGTGAATAGTTGTGTAGCCAGCAGATTCAGAGCCTGGAGATGAGGCCCTTCTTGAGTGCCTTGAATGGCAAGATTTTCTGTCCAGAGTAGGGAACTGTGTGATCTATCATAGACTCCTCTGCTGAGAGCAGGTCTCATATATCTATGAATCTCTCAATGTGTTCTTCACTGCCTCCTCCACTGTTATTCAAGAACTCATGGTTATTATGTCTGGTGCTACCTGCACCTCCAGTGAATCCATGGATACCTCCAGCAGGTCTTTCTTCAGGTCATCATAGATGCTCATTTTTTGCCTTGTTGCCATTAGTCACATATTTTTTTTTTGTCTCAGCAGGATGCGCATCTACATGAGCTATTCTTTACCATAGAGAGATAGTCCCACTATAGCTGCAGTAGATATCATAATCCTTGACGCTGGCAATGATTTCAAGCAGCTCAGTCACTGGCACGAGGTGCAGGCTCCCAAAATGAATTAGGCTCACACTCCTTGCTCGTACTGATGACCTATATAATAGCTTTCAAACGAAGGGCCTATTTAACATCTTGTTGCCATTGTGGTTGGCAATTTAGTAGTTGTAAAAAGGCAAACGTAAAATAAATGACAAAACAAATACATTTTTCTCTTCTAGAAAGAGGCAAATACATATATTCTTTCATTCTGTTAGTAATAGTCTGTAAGGATCAATTTTTATGTGCCAACTTGTTGGGCTAAGAGACATCCAAATTACTTGTAAAACTATTTCTGAATACATTTGTGAGGGCGTTTTTATAAGCAATTAGCATTTAAATAAGTACACTGGGTACAGTGTGTTATTGAGTACACTTTCAATAACATGGATGGGAATCTTCCAGTTCACTGAGGGCCCACATAGAAAGAAAAAGGTAGAGGCGGATGAATTAGTCCTCTCTGCTAGAGCTGGGCAGTCTTCTACTGCCCTTGGCCATTGGAGTTTCTGGTTCTTGGGTCTTTGGACTGGGATTTAGGCCATTGGCACCCCTGGTCCTCAGGGCCTTAAGTTTGCATTGGAATTGTACCATTAGCTTTCCTGGGCCTCAGGCTTGCATACAACAGATTGTGGGATTTTTCAGCCTCCATAATCAAATATTTCAATTTTTCATAATAAATCTCTTTTAATATATCTGTATGTATATATGTATGTATGTATGTATTTATCTTTCTAGCTATCTAATCTATCCTATTGAAGACACATTCCAATAAAGTCTTTCAGGTTCTTAGCTAATTATCCTGATAAAGGCAAAATACTGAAACAAGATAAAACAAAACAATTCTCCTATTATAATTAGAAATATTTTATTTTTCTTGTTTTCAAGATATTGTGTTTGTTCTCTCATAGGACCAAACATACTTTGAATTTGAACGTCTGTATGAAAAGACCTGACAAAGATATAAAGAAGACAAAACAACCAGAAAAAAAAAATCTTTTAGTGTTATAACATTTTTTATTAAAGTTTACCAAAGTAATGAATTTCCCACAATCTCAAAAGGCACTGAAAGGTTAGTTTTATTTTTTAATTGCATTTTCTTCACGACAAGAGTATTTATAATTTATAGCACTGATTTAATTTTGAAAATGGAAACTGACATGTGAAATTTTATGCAGCAAAGAGAGGTGGATTTTTAAGCTAAAAAATACATATTACAAAGATGAGAAAAATAAAACATTCTACACTTTTAAAGTTTTACAGAAAAGCAGAATCAATTATAGTCCCTTCTAATCTAAGTAATATTTTTGTTGTAGAATCCCAAAAAATAATCTCCACAACCCAACAAATGAAGGAGAGCAGCTCTCATTCTTATAAAAATGGAAAAATTTAGGATGATAAAGGATACATAAATTGGATTACTAAAAAGTGTGGCTTATTAACAAGCTCCTAAGGGAGTTCATGGCTTAGTCATCCGAAGAGCTCTTTTTATATAAACCTAAATACTTCATTTTTGAGATACAGAATTCTTTATATTTATATAACCAAAAAAGGAAAACTATTATTTCATGTAAGTGAAAGTTCTAGGAATAGATTTGTTATTCTATATAGGGCTGGATCTAGCTGCAAAAACGATTTTATCCAGATTAAGTGTTTCTCTGTTTCTCTTGGTGGGTGTGTCTCTTTCTCTGTCTCTTTGTCTCTCTCTCTCTCTCTCTCTCTCTCTCGTTCTCTGTCTCTACGCCAACCCCTATTTCAAGGTTCTTTAAATTGGCTTGATTTTCAAGCATTCTCTCACTCTTTGTTGTGACATTGGCTGGCAAGATTTACCTCCAACTAGCTTAACAAATCTAGAATTCAAAGAGTTCCAGTGAACATCCTGGGTTGTCTCTTTGGACTACCCAGGATCAGTTGTCCAGTCTTAAGTTAACTGCGTAGGAGATGAAACACAAATTCTGCTGGCTGGCATCTTGCCTCATCCCTTAGAACCACAAGTGTGATATCAGTCTATTTTATAACACACAAGCCTAGAATTTGGGGATGTGTTCTCCAGATAAAACAAAATTGTATGATGTTGCCAAATATAAATGAATGAGTATTTGGAGAAGAAAACAAAAACAAAAAACATAAACTACTATTGCTAACTATACTTCCACTGCCTCTAGAGTATTAAAAATTGGAAAATATTTCTTAGGTTTTACACGAAGTAAGTGTACTGATTGTAATCTAGTCTTTCTTTAGCAATGTGTGTGTATCAATGTGTGTGTGTGTGTACATGTATGAGTGTGTGTCATCTTAGATCTTCCTGGAGACATTTAGTAATTGAAAAAAGTTAATTAAATGATGGCATTTTAAGGGTTAATAAAATTATCCACTGGGAAAAACAAGTGGGAATAAATGAAGTCCTATCTCGGTTTATCCCCAGCTCAGCCTCCTTATGTTTGAAGTCACTTGCGTGATTAGAGTGATTAGAGTTGCAGGTAGCCTGTATAAACCAGTAGCCTAGCAAAGTACATTATAAGGGATTTGAAAAATAAAAGGGTCAAGAATGGAGCAACGTAATAATACAAAACAATCTGAAAGCAATGTTTAACAAGTAATATATGCTGTTTACTCTCTATAATTTTATTTTCATAGTTTCTTTGAAGATTATATTTTTCAAAATAGTTTCTTTCAAAAATGCCCTCATAATATTTCAACCACACACATTCAAAGGGTGTTCATAGGATATCAGTCTTAATACACCAAAGAAAGCATATTAGTCTTGTCCACGCCGTTCCTATCTGTGTTATTAAAGAGTTGAACTGTAACTTGAATTTATAAAACTAATGTTGCTTCTTTGAGACTTCAATATGTTTATTATCTGAAATACATAACCTCATTTCTCTAATCACACAAAAAAAGGGTGTTCTCAGTTGTCTGCTTTCCTTAAAGATAGTAGTAGATGTGTGGATGAAGTTGCAAATAGAGAACACAAACAGGAAAGTAAAGATATGGATTTTTTATCTACCAAAAAAGCATTGATATTCTTAGCATCCTCTGACTTTCTGTTTAAAATTAATCTCCCTTTCACACCTCAAAATGTCAGCACTGTTTTAAGAGCTAATGCTACACTTTAAGAAATATTTATTTTATTGTTGTTTTTTAGCTCTTTCAGGCACTATAAGAAAGATAATGTATTTAGTCTTTCAGTAGAAAACATTATTTTGATATATACTTCTTGTCTTTATATATCGGGCATTTGATATGTAATATAAAATAAAAATTGTCTAACTTCAAATTATTTTAATGATTAATTTTTATTCCTTTTTTAACACAGAAAACATCTCTTCTTACTCAGATCAGCTACATTGTCTTTAAGTCTTCAAATATCTACTATAGGCTTATCAGACATTGGGGAAAATAAAAAGATATCTTCAATGAAAACTAAAGACTTGATAGAGTGAGACTGACCTATGAAATATTCAGCGAAGTAAAACTATATTCTAAGTCTACCTGCTCAGAAATCATCTCTTCAAACTTAGAAGTCTCCAGAAGAAAATTTACTGTGTATAACTATTGGTGAAATAAAAACTTTTGACAAACTAAATTTAACAGAGTTTAATGGAGCGAAGAACAATTCACAAATCAAATAGCACTCAGAACTGGGATCGGTTCAGACCAACTCTAGATTCCATGATTGCCAAATTGTCAGATAATATTTATGGACAGAAAAAGAAAAGTGATATAAGGAAAATGGAAGCAAGGTACTGAAACAGCTGGATTTGTTGTTACCATTCAGTGTTTTACTTATTTGAACATATTTTAAACAGTTGCCTACCTGTGATTGTCCAGAACTCTGTGATTGGTAAAAGAGTAGTGTACACTCTGTTTCCACATCCAATTAGGTTACAGGTCATTGTACATGCAGAAACCTTTAGGCCAAAATTAAAGTATGGAAGAAGGCAGCTTTATCTAAACATAATTTAACATTATAAAAAGCCAACATAAAAATGATAAACTCAAGACTTTCACTGGGTCCAAATTCATTATAAAATATGTATGAAAACAAACAGAACACAAAACATTAATGATGTCACATATAATATGAGTTACTTCAACAATAGTTTGTTGGGAACAGTGACATGTATTTCTATACCACTTAGAGGTAATTACCAACATAGGGAATGTTAGCTAAGACTGGAAGTACTCAAATCAGGAATTCTCATTCTAAAGGTGTTTCATTTATATTTGAAAGACTAATCAGGAATTTATACTTCAAAGGTTATAGAAAATGGCCTATATAACTTTATCGAACTCTGCATTGAGGAATCAGTACTTAGTCTGAGTAATCGTAAACATAATTTTTTGTGAGTGAAGAAAATTCAATAAAGTAGTTGCTTAGAATATCTGTACGAATCCTGATATTCTTACACAAGAGGCAATAGAATTCAGCAGACCCTGCAGTTTGGAATGTATGGAATTAATCTCTAGGTCAAGATTCCTGGTTGGTCTTGTGTCTACCATTCTCTGGGTATTAGTGTAGGATTCTGTTGTTTGATTCCAATAGATACTGGCTTGACCTGCCATCATAAGGTGGTTCTACCTGACTCAAACTGACCCATTCCTTATAAAACACTTGTCATAATGTCTGAGGACAGAGGAGGGCAGTTTAGGAAATCAGATTATGTGATGGATTACTGCTTCTTTTCTAGACTTTGTACTTCTTTGCTTCTCTCATATATGTATTGGTATCAATTTGAGCTTACATCCACTTATGCCTATTGCCTTGTTAAGAGGAGACAAAATCCCATTTATATCTAATTGTAGGAAGTAATGATATTTACCATAGAACCAGACACTTGTTTGAAGCACTACTTTTTTTTAGGCATTCACAATAATACTATTTGTAGGTTTGAGTATTTGAAAGTTAACTATATTGAAAGTATCAGGTAAGTACTTTGTTTATATCATCTCATTGAATCTTTTTGAAAAATTTAAATTCAGTAAGAAATATTATCTTGTGAAAGACAAAATGCACCAGAAAATGGCGATGATTATATCCAGGCAACTATGATAAGAAGAATATTTATTAATGAGGGGAAAATAGTAATGTGTGGTTTTATAGAGTCAGATAAACAAAGGAGGCATTCGGAGTTCTTATGAAGTTCATAAGAAAGAAAGGAGAAGCATCTTCTCTGAGTCTTTGGGGAAAGGAGGAAGTGGGTTTTATCTCAGAGTATTCAAGTTGACCAAAACAGCTTCATATTGCCCCCAGAATAACAAAAGTTTAAACAGGTTTCTCCCTGAATATAGCACTGACCTTCTATTTCTCATTTATTGTAGAAAACTTTTAGTTGTTGATTTTTTTTCTTTGCCTTTGACATTAAGTCTTCTTATAGCTTCTTGCCCACTCACAATGCAGGCATGTCTTTCTCAAGGTCTTGGAAACCAGCCCTAGGAACTTTAATTGTCAAGAAAAGTAGAGTCCTTCTCTGTATCAATTAAGAAACAAAAGTGTCCTTATCACACTGATCAACCTTCCCTCTAATGTCCTCTAGTACTTCTTCACAAGCTTACCCTGGCACTTAAAATCTCTCCTCTTTTGTTTCACTGAAGTCGAATTCAGTCTGTCTCGCCTATTGCAATAGTCTTTAATTAAGTCTTCCTTTACTAATTAACTTGCTAAAGTGTAATTTTTCTCTGACCAGGGCAGAGATACTCCTTTAGAAAATAAATGATGAGTGGGATATTTTAAACATTCAATTTGTTGCTTTTCTGGGAGCACATGATTCAGGTGAAATTCATCTTTATTTGCCAAACTTGGCAGAGAAGTATGAAATAAAAAACAATCCAGGTTTATGAAAGGAGAGATCTACTTGAAAGGATTATATTAATAAAGGGAAAGATACTATTGTAATAGAAAATACCTGCAGTAAAATCTGAAAGTTAGACAGAAAGAAACTTTTATTTTATACAGAAGAGTAATAAAGCTAGAAGAACTGGATATAAGAAAGGAGAATAAATAGGAAAAATGGGTCAGTAAACTTGGAGGTCAGTCTATTCTAGGAAGGAGCCATTTAAGAGGGACTGGATTCTCACATAGGCTTAGGATGGACCAAAGTTCAGAGCCTGGTGGAAGGAGAGAATCTATCCCAAAGACTGATGAAGAAAGAATTTCAATTTGATTGAGCAATGGGAAACAATAGCTCAGCTAATAAATATAAGGCTCTGTGTCTGGCCTGGTTATAAGTAAACAGATGGAGCATCGAAGTCATTCTGGAACACAAAAAGTATGTGGAGGTGGTACTTCTTAATCATTGCTGCTATTTAGAATCACAGGGTGCCACTAATGTCCAATATCATTAAAAAAACTTAGGTTCATATTTGCTTAAAATCCTGTCAAAGGCTTACAGATATTAAAAGAAGTTGTAACGTGAACCCTAAGCACCATTGTCTGTGAATTCTTAAACTTTAAGAGCAATCAGACAAGAAAAAGAAATAAAGAGTATTCAATTAGGAAAGGAGGAAGTCAAATTGTCTTTATTTGCAGACGAAATGATTGTATATTTAGAAGGCCCCACTGTCTCTGCCCAAAATTTCCTTAAACTGAAACTGATAAGCAACTTCAGCAAAGTCTCAGGACACAAAATCAGTGTGCAGAAATCACAAGCATTACTATACACCAATAACAGACTTAAAAAGAGCCAGATCAAGAGTGAACTGCCATTCACAATTGCTACAAAGGGAATAAAATATCTAGGAATACTACTAACAAAGAATGTAAAGGACCTCTTCAAGGATAACTACAAACCACTGCTCAAGGAAATAAGAGAAGACACAAACAGATGGAAAAACATTCCATGCTCATGGTTAGGAAGAATCAATATTGTGAAAATGGCCATACTGCCCAAAGTAATTTATAGATTCAAGGCTATCTCTATCAAGCTACCAATGATCCTCTTCACAGAACTGGAAAAAAACCACCTTAAACTTCAAATGGAACCAAAAGAGAGCCCACATAGCTAACTCAATTCTAAGCAAAAAGAACAAAGCTGAAGGAATCACGCTACCTGACTTCAAACTATACTACAAGGCTACAGTAATCAAAACAGTGTGGTACTGGTACCAAAACAGCATGGTACTGGTGCCAAAACAGAGATACAGACCAATGGAACAGAACAGAGGCCTCAGAAGTAACTCCACATGTCTACAACCACCTGATCTTTGACAAACCTGACAAAAACAAACAATGGGGAAAGGATTCCCTCTTTAATAAATGGTATTGGGAAATCTGGCTAGCCATGTGCAGAAAGCAGAAACTGGACCCCTTCCTGACACTTTACACTAAAATTAACTCCAGATGGATTAAAGACTTAAACATAAGACCTAACCATAAAAATACTAGAAGAAAACCTAGGCAAAACCATTCAGGACGTAGGTATAGGCAAGGACTTCACGACTGAAACACCAAAAGAATTGGCAACAAAAGCAAAAATACACAAATGGGATCTAATTAAACTCCAGAGCTTCTGCACAGCAAAAGAAACAATCAGTAGAGTGAACCTGCAACCAACAGAATGGGAAAAAATTTTTGCAATCTACCCATCTGACAAAGGGCTAATATCCAGAATCTACAAAGAACTAAAACAGATTTACAAGAAACAAACAAAAAAAACCATTCGAAAGTTGGTGAAGGACATGAACACTTTTCTAAAGAAGACATATATGAGGCCAAAAAACATATGAAAAAATGCTCATTGTCCCTGGTCATTAGAGAAATGCAAATCAAAACCACACTGAGATACCATCTCCTGCCAGTTAGAATGGTGATCATTAAAAAAATCTGGAGACAACAGATGCTGGAGAGGATGTAGAGAAATAGGAACACTTTTACACTGTTGGTGGTAGCGTAAACTAGTTCAATCATTGTGGAAGACAGTGTGGCAATTCCTCAAGGATCTAGAAATAAAAATTCCATTTGACCCAACAATCCCATTACTGGGTATATATCCAAAGGAATATATATTGTTCTATTATTAAGACACTTGCACACGTATGTTCACTGTGGCAATGTTTACAATAGCAAAGACCTGGAACCAACCCAAATGCCCATCAATGATAGACTGGACAAGGATAATGTGGCACATATACAGCATGGAATACTATGCAGCCATAAAAAATGAGTTCATGTCGTTTGTAGGGACATGGATGAATATGGAAACTGTCATTCTCAGCAAACTGACACAAGAACAGAAAATCAAACACCACATGTTCTCACTCATAGGTGGGTGTTGAACAATGAGAACACTTGGACACAGGGAGGGGAACATCACACACTGGTGTCTGTTCTTGCGGTCTAGAGGAGGGACAGTGGGGGGTAGGGAGTTGGGGAGGGATAACATGGGGAGAAACGCCAGATATAGGTTATGGGGATGGAGGCAGCAAACCACATTGCCATGTATGTACCTATGCAACAATCCTGCATGTTCTGCACATGTACCCCAGAACCTAAAGTGCAATAAAAATATATATAATAAACAAATAAAATAAAATAAAAAGAAAGGTGTGAAGGAATTTTCATGGTTGCCTGAACAGACAGTTTGAAATAAACCATGGAAATAGCCAACATAACTAGACTTTTGGAGGCTTAGATACAATCTATGAAACAGAGCAAAGATACATTCAGAAAGAGGTTATTTCTCATATTTGAATGTTCATAAACCTTTTGAGACATATCACTTTTACTTTTGTATTATAACTACTTGTATTCATGTCCTACTCCTTCTTGTAGAGTTCCAACTCTTTAAACATATTAACTTTGTCAAGTTTATTGTCATATGTCAGCATGGTTTGTGTGGCATATGTATAAAAGCATCTGAAAGCCCTTAACAGTCAGAGGGAAGTTAACAAGTCCATTATTCCCAGTTCTTGAAATTTACAATTTCTAAATATTATTGCCTTATGGAAATCTACCTATATATTTTGGAAGAGAGTATATACTCATTACTTTAAAACCCCTAGCATATTTTTTATCCCTTAGGACTTATCAATGTTTGCAACCTATAACACTTTAATGTGCTTATTTTCTAAACTATTCTTGGAGTTGCTAAAAGACAGGAACCATTTCTTTTAAATTGAATATTTGTCAGTGCAAAGCCCTTATTACATTCAAAACTTCAACAGACTTCAGCACCAGCAGTTAATTTTTCTTTTTGTCTGAAGTCAGATACTTTTGTTCTTTCCCAGAAACAATGCAAAATCTTCAAAATTCTCAATGTGCCTACACAAATTCTTCTACCTCTTTCTTTGATAATTACCATCTCTGCTTTATTGAGAATAATGAAGCTATCTAATATCATCTTCTCCAATTTTACATATTTTTTAAATCTTTTAGAAACATCTAATTTACAACTACACCCTATGCTCTCATAAACTTCTTCATTCCTATTATCCTAAAAAGGGAAATAAAAAATTATGAATGCTCTGGTTATCTGTCTCTCACCCATATATAATCAAGCCAGTCTCTCTTTTCATCAATAATTTCTTGAAAGTAAGTGAATGAGGAAATGAATGAGAGAATATAGAAAGAGAAGAGAAGAACACTAGTACCAGAACACATCAAGATTTAAAGCCTAAAAGAGAAGAAAAAGCCATTTTTTTTTGTAAAATGGTTATAATTGCAACAGAAATGCAGATATGAAAAAATAAGAGAAACAAAGAGAAAGTAATGATTACAACAATAATGTTTGTCATTTACTAAGTACTTCAAGTCAGGACATCAGGCAGGCATTATGTTGAATACTTAACACAGGTTCCACCTGGCCATTAACAATATAATTCACAAACGTGGGCCATATTTTTTAACTACAACTGTGGGAAACAGAGAAGAATTATATGCTACTTTTACTCTCCAGAGATCATAAAAATTTCTGAAATAAACCTAACAGAGAAACAAATATAAACTTAACTCATTCATTGCTGCATTTCATTGTGGCAGATTGCAATTTCTATAGAATATTAGAGAATGAAGTATCCAGCCATTAGTGATTCCAAGAGAAATGAGACAAGAGATCTCAAAAGTTAATGTGACTTAAAATGGTTAATTATAGAGGAAATTTTAAGAAAATGTAAAACTTGAACATGAAAACAAAAGTGGATCTACCATCTTTGAGTTGGGTGTCATAGTTCCTGCAAGATGTCAAATCTGGTTGAAAAGTGATAAATAAATATGAATAGTTTGGATGTGCTAGACTGAAAATGCTAAAAATATCCATAACATTTGCTCTGTTTGGAGGTCAGAAAAAACTTATACTTGTGAATCTGTGTTAAGTCACAGTAGAATTAATTTATCTCAAGTAGAAATTATGCCAAAATATGAATCACAGATTTTCAATAAAATATGATTAGGAAATAAATGGAAGGAATGCACAACATATATATATTTTTCAATTTATCACCAGAAAAAGGAGCATTGAAAATATTTTTTTTATTTTTTATTTTTTTTTATTTTTTGAAAGAAAGAAAACGAGAGGAAAGAAAGTGAGAGTGAAAGAAAGAAAGAAAAAGAATGTATGAGAGAAAGAAAGAGGAAGAAAAAGAGGGAGAGAGAACAGGATTCTTGTTCTACTGCCCAGGCTA
>CAUYLG010014801.1:0-17893 GCA_963573385.1 Cacajao melanocephalus | reverse complement strand
AGGTTTTTTTTTTCTTGTAAATCTTTTTCAGTTCTTTGTAGATTCTGGATATTAGCCCTTTGTCAGATGGGTAGATTGCAAAAATTTTTTCCCATTCTGTTGGTTGCCAGTTCACTCTAATGATTGTTTCTTTTGCTGTGAAGAAGCTCTGGAGTTTAATTAGATCCCATTTGTCTACTTTGGCTTTTGTTGCCAATGCTTTTGGTGTTTTAGTCATGAAGTCCTTGCCTATGCCTATATCCTGAATGGTTTTGCCTAGGCTGTCTTCTAGGGTTTTTATGGTGTTACATCTTATGTTTAAGTTTTTAATCCATCTGGAGTTAATTTTAGTGTAAGGTGTCAGGAAGGGGTCCAGTTTCTGTTTTCTGCACACAGCTAGCCAGTTTTCCCAACACCATTTATTAAACAGGGAATCCTTTTCCCATTGCTTGTTTTTGTCAGGTCTGTCAAAGATCAGTTGGTTGTAGATCTGTGGTGTTGCTGCCAAGGCCTCTGTTCTGTTCCATTGGTCTATATCTCTGTTTTGGTACCAGTAGCATACTGTTTTAATTACTGTAACCATGTAGTACAGTTTGAAGTCAGGTAGTGTGATGCCTCCAGCTTTGTTCTTTTTGCTTAGAATTGACTTGGCTACGTAGGTTCTCTTTTGGTTCCATATGGTCTTTTCCAGTTCTGTGAAGAGAGTCATAGGTTGAATCTATAAATTACTTTGGGCAGTATGGCCATTTTCACAGTATTGATTCTTCCTAACCATGAGCATGGAATGTTTATCCATCTGTTTGTGTCGTCTCTTATTTCCTTGAGCAGTGGTAGTTCTCCTTGAAGAGGTCCTTTACGTCCTTTTTTAGTTTTGTTCCTAGGGATTTTATTCTCTTTGTGGCAATTGTGAATGGCAGTTTGTTCTTGATTTGGCTCTCTTTAAGTCTGTTATTGGTGTGTAGGAATGCTTGTGATTTCTGCACATTGATTTTGTATCCTGAGACTTTGCTGAAGTTGCTTATCAGTTTCAGGAGATTTTGGGCTGAGATGATGGGGTTTTCCAAATATACAAGCATGTCTTCTGCTAATAGAGACAATCTGACTTCCTCCTTTCCTAATTGAATACCCTTTATTTCTTTTTCTTGCCTGGTTGCTCTGGCTAGAACTTACAGTACTATATTAAATAGGAGTAGTGAGAGAGGGAATCCTTTTCTAGTGCCAGATTTCAATGGGAATGCTTCCAGTTTTTGCCCATCAGTATGATATTGGCTGTGGGTTTGTCGTAAATAGATTTTATTATTTTGAGATATGTTCCTTCGATGCCTAGTGTATTCAGAGTTTTTAGCATAAAAGGCTGTAGAATTTTGTTGAACGCCTTCTCTGCATCTATTGAGATAATCATGTGGTTTTTGTCTTTGGTTTTGTTTATGTGGTGACTTACGTTTATAGACTTGTGTATGTTGAACTAGCCTTGCATCCCCGGGATGAAGCCTACTTGATGGTAATGGATAAGCTTTTTGATGTGCTGGTGCAATCGGCTTGCCAGTATTTTATTGAAGATTTTTGCATCTATGTTCATCCTGGAGATTGGCCTGAAGTTTTCTTTTTCTGTTGAGTCTCTGCTGGGTTTTGGTATCAGGATGATGTTGGTCTCATAAAATGATTTGGGAAGGATTCCCTCTTTTTGGATTGTTTGGAATAGTTTCAGAAGGAGTGGTACCAGCTCCTCTTTGTGTGTCTGCTAGAATTCAGCTGTGAACCCGTCTGGACCTGGGCTTTTTTTGGTTGTTAGGCTATTAATTGCTGCTTCAACTTCAGCCCCTGTCATTGGTCTATTCAGGGTTTTGACTTCTTCCTGGTTGAGGCTTGGGAGGGTGCAACTGTCCAGGAATTTTTTCCATTTCTTCTAGGTTTACTGGTTTATGTGCATAGAGTTGTTTGTACTAATATCTGATGGTAGGTTGTATTTCTGTGGAATCTGTGGTGATATCCCCTTTATCATTTTTATTCATCTATTTGATTTTTCTCTCTCTTTTTAATTAATCTGGCTAGTGGTCTATTTTGTTGAACTTTTCAAAAAACCAGCTCCTGGATTTATTAATTTTTTGAAGGGTTTTTTGTGTCTCTATCTCCATCAGTTCTGCTCTGATCCTATTTATTTTTTGTCTTCTGCTAGCTTTTGAGTTTTTTGATCTTGCTCCTGTAGCTCTTTCAATTTTGATGATAGGGTGTTGATTTTTTATCTTTCCTTGATTCTCATGTGGGCATTTACTGCTATAAATTTTCCTCTAGACACTGCTTTAAATGTATCTCAGAGATTCTGGTATGTTGTGTCTTTGTTCTTGCTGGTTTCAAAGAACATCTTTATTTCTGCCTTCATTTCACTGTTTATCCAGTCAACATTCAAGAGCCAGTTGTTCAGTTTCCATGAAGTTGTGCGGTTCTGAGTTCATTTCTTAATCCTGAGTTCTAATTTGATTGCATTTTGGTCTGAGAGACTGTTTGTTATGATTTCCATTCTTTTGCATTTGCTGATTAGTGATTTGCTTACAATTATGTGGTCAATTTTAGAGTTAGTGTGATGTGATGCTGAGAAGAATGGATATTCTGTGGATTTGGGGCGGAGAGTTCTGTAGATGTCTATTAGGTTTGCTTGGTCCAGATCTGAGTTCAAGTCCTGGATATCCTTGTTAATTTTCTGTCGCATTGATGTGTCTAATATTGACAGTAGAGTGTTAAATTCTCCCACTATTATTGTGTGGGAGTCTTTCTCTTTGTAGGTCATTAAGAACTTGCTTTATGTATCTGGGTAGCATAGTTAGCTTTTCTTGTTGCATTGATCCTCTTACCATTATGTAGTGCCCTTTTTTGTCTCTTTTGATCTTTGTTGGTTTAAAGTCTATTTTATCAGAGACTAGGATTGCTACCTGTGATTTTTTTTTGCTCTCCATTTGCTTCATAAATCTTCTTCCATCCCTTTATTTTGAGCCTATGTATGTCCTTGCATGGGAGATGGGTTTCCTGGATACAGCACAGCAATGGATTTTGAGTTTTTACCCAGTTTGCCAGTCTGTGTCTTTTGATTGGGGCTTTTAGACCATTTACATTGAAGGTTAATATTGTTGTGTGTGAATTTGATCCTGCCATTTTGATGCTAGCTGAATGTTTTGCACATCAGTTGATGCAGTTTCTTCATTGTGTCAGTGCTCTGTACCATTTGGTACATTTTTGGAGTGGGCTGGTACAGGTTGTTCCTTTCTATGTTTAGCGCTTCTTTCAGGAGCTCTTGTAAGGCAGTCCTGGTGGTGATGAAATCTCTCAGCAATTGCTTGTTCTTAAAGGATTTTATTTCTCCTTCACTTATGAAGCTTAGTTTGGTTGGATATGAAATTCTAGATTGAAAGTTCTTTTCTTTAAGGATGTTGAATGTTGGCCCCCATTCTCTTCTGGCTTGTAGGGTTTCTGCTGAGAGATCCACTGTGAATCTGATGGGCTTCCCTTTGTGGGTAACCCAACCTTTCTCTCTGGTTGCCCTTAGCATTTTTTCCTTCATTTCAACCCTGGTGAATCTGACGATTATGTGCCTTGGGGTTGCTCTTCTTGAGGATTATCTTTGTGGTGTTCTCTGTATTTCCTGGACTTGAATATTGGCCTGCCTTGCTAGGTTGGGGAAGTTTTCCTGGATAATATCCTGAAGGGTGTTTTCCAGCTTGGATTCATTCTCTCCGTTAAATTCAGGTACACCTATCAAACATAGATTAGGTCTTTTCACATAATCCCATATTTCTTGGAGGCTTTGTTCATTTCTTTTCACTCTTTTTTCGCTAATCTTGCTTCTCATTTTATTTCATTGAGTTGATCTTCTATCTCTGATATCCTTTCTTCTGCTTGGTCAATTCAGCTATTGAAACTTGTGAATGCTTCATGAAGTCCTCATGTTGTTTTTCAGCTCCATTAAGTCATTTATATTCTTCTCTAAGCTGTTTATTCTCATTAGCATTTCATCAAACCCTTTTTTCAAGATTCTTAGTTTCTTTGCAATGGGTTAGAACCTGATCTTTTAGCTCAGAGAAGTTTGTTATTACCCACTTTCTGATTTTTGTCAGTTCATCATATTCATTCTCCATCCAGCCTTGTTCCCTTGCTGGTGAGGAGTTGTGATCCCTTGGAGGAGGAGAGACGTTCTGGTTTTGTGTCTTTTCATCCTTTTTGTGCTGGTTTCTTCCCATCTTTGTATATTCATCTACCTGTGGTCTTTGTAGTTGGTGACTTTCAGATGGGGTTTCTCAGTGGATGTCCTTTTTGTTGATGATGAAGTTATTTCTTTTTATTTTTTTTTAGTTTTCCTTCAAACAGTCAGGCCCCTCTGCTGGAAGTCCACTCCAGACCCTGCTTGCCTTGGGATCACCTGCGGCAGCTGCAGAACAGTAAGGGTTGCTGCCCATTTCTTCTTCTGTCTTTGTCCCAGGTTACCTACCAGATGTCAGCCTGAGCTCTCCTTTGTGAGGTGACTCTTTGGATATATGGGGGTTGGGGAGCTTCTTGAAGAGATAGTCTGTCCCTTATAGGAGCTCAAGTGCTGAGCTGTGAGCTCTGTTGTTCCATTCAGAGCTGCTGGGCAGGTACGTTTAAGTCTGCTGCAGCAGAACTCACGACTGCCTTTTTTCCCCAGGTGCTCTGTTCTGGGAAGGTGGGGCTTTGTATTTCTGATGTGCTGCTGCATTTTTCAGAGATGCCCTGCCCAGTGAGGAGGTAGCCTAGTCACAGTATGCCATCAGAGGTGATGCTGAGCTGCCGTGGGCTCTGCCCAGCTGCTGTGTGAACTTCCTTGTAGTTTTGTTGATAGAGATATAATTAGAACTGCTTCGGTAGTGGCGGTGTGCCTTGGTAATTGCGGACTGCCTCAGTAATGTTGGGCTGCCTTGGTAATGGCGGACTGCCTCAGTAATGGCAGACTGCCTCAGTAATGGCAGACTGCCTCAGTAATGGTGGACTGCCTCAGTAATGGTAGACTGACTCGGTAATGGTGGACTGCCTCGGTAATGGTGGATGCCCTTCCCCCCACAGAGCTGGACCATCCTGAGTCCAGCTGTGTTTGCTGTGAAACTCTCAGTCCAAAGTGTTTCAGATTGTTGGTCTTTGTGGGGGTGGAACCTGCCTAGCCAGATCACCTCACTCCCTGTTTCAGCCCCCTTTTTTTCAGTTGAATGGGCTACTCTGTCTCCCAGGTGTTCCAGGTGCCAGTTGAAATGGCCGCCCAGTTTTGTGAGATTTTGTGCGGAGACCCACTGCACCGGCTGAGACAGCCCTGGGGGAGAATCATGGTGCTTTTCTGCCTAGGAATCTCCTGGCTGTGGGCAGCAAAAACTCATTTGGAAATGCAGTGATCACTCACTCTTTGCGTTCTTGCTGGGAACTGCACTGCAGAGCTGTTCCTATTAAGCCTTCTTGGATTCAGGACCTCTCTTTTGTCTAATTTTTAATCGGAGTATTTTATTTCTTTCCTATAGAGTTGTTTGAACTCTTTATAGATTTTGCATATGAATCCCTTGTTAGATTGGTAGTTTGCAAATATTTTCCCCATTCTGTGGGTTATCTCTTCACTTTGTTGATTGTTTTCTTTGCTGTGCAGAAGCTTTTAAATGTCATGTAATCCATTTTGCTGATTTTTGCTTTGGTTGCCTATGCTTGTGAGGTATTACTCAAGACATTTTTGCCCAGACCAGTGTCCTGGAGATTTGTCCTAATGTTTTCTTGTAGTAGTTTTATAGTTTGAGGTTTTAGATTTAAATCTGTAGTTCATTTTTATTTAATTTTTGTATATGGTGAGAGATAGGGGTCTTGTTCCATTTTTTGAAGAGACAATCTTTTCCCCAGTGTATGTTCTTGGCACCTTTGTTGAAAATGAGTTTGCTAAACAATGGATATTGGTGAGCTTGCAGAGGAATAGGAATGCTTTTACACTGTTGGTTAGTTCAACCAGTGTGGAAGGTGGTGCAGTGATTCCTCAGAGATCTTGAACCGGAAATACCATTTGACCCAGCAATCCCATTCCTGGATACATACCCAGAGGAATATAAATCATTCTATTACAAAGATACAGGCACTCAGATGTTCGTTGCAGCACTGTTTACAATAGCAAAGACCTGGGATCAACCCAAATGCCTATCAGTGATAGACTGAATAAAGAAAATGTGATACATATATACCACACCATGGAATACTATGCAGCCATAAAAAGGAACAAGATGATGTCCTTTGCAGGGACATGGAGCTGGAAGCCATTATCCTCAGCAAACTAATGCAGGAAAAAAAATCCCCAAACACTACATGTTCTCACTTATAAGTGGGAGCTGAACAATAAGAACTCATGGCATAGGGAGGGAAACAACACACACTGAAACCTGTTGCAGGCTGGAATGGGAGGAGGGAAAGCGTTAAGAAAAATAGCTAACACATGTTGGGCTTCTTACCTAAGTGGTGGGTTGATGGGTACAGCAGACCTCCATGGCACACATTTATCTATGTAACAAACCTGCATATCCTGCACATGTACCCCAGAACTTAAAAAGAAAATGAATTTAGTATAGGTGTGTGGATCTGTTTCTGAGTTCTCTATTCTATTCCATTGGTCTATGTGTTTTTATGCCAGAACCATGCTCTTTTAGTTAATACAGCTTTTTAGTATAATTTGAAGTCAGGCAATGTGATTCCTCCAGTTTTATTCTTTCGCTCAGGATAGCTTTGGCTATTCTGGGTCTTTTGTGGTTTCATATAAATTTTAGGATTTTTTTTCCTATTTCTATGAAGAATATCCTTGGTATTTTGATAGGGACTGAATTAAATCTCTAAATTGCTTTGGGTAGTATAGAGATTTTAACAATATTGAATCTCATAATCCATGAACATGGAATACATTTTCATTTTTTGGTATCCTCTTCAATTTATTTTATCTGTATTTTTTAGTTTTCCCTATAGATGTCATTCACTTCTTTGGTTAATTCCCAAGTATTTAATTTTACCTGTAGCTATTTTAAATGAGATTATTTTTAGGATTTCTTTTTTAGATTTTTTGCTGTTGCCATATAGAAATGCTACTGATTTTCGTATGTTCATTTTGTATCCTGCAACTTTCTGAATTTGTTTATCAATTCTTATAAACTGATACTGGCATCCATTTTGTGTGGAATCTTCAGGTTTTTCCAAATATAAGATCATATCATTTGCAAATAAGGATAATTTGACTTCTTTCTTTCCCATTTGATGTACTTTATTATTTCTTTTGTCTGATTGCTCTGGCTAGGACTTCCACTACTATGTCCACACTGTTGAATAACAGTGGTAAAAATGAACATCCCTTACAAAATCAGCATAGAAAAATCACTAGCATTTCTCTATACCAACAACAGTGAATCTGAGAGCCAAATCAGAAATGCAATCCTATTTAGTTTCCACAAAAGGAATAAAATACCTAGGGATGCAGCTAATTAGGGAAGTGAAAGATCTTTACCATAAGAACTATAGAACACTACTCAAAGAAATCAGAGATGACACAAACAAATAGAAAAATATTACATGCTCATCAATAGGAAGAATCAATATTGTTCAAATGGCCACTGCCCAAAGGAATTTATAGAGTCAATTCTGTTTTTAGAAAACTACCATTGACATTCTTCATAGTACTAGAAAAAAACTATTTTAAAATTTATATGAAAGCAAAAAAAGCCCAAATAGCTGAGGCAATCCTAAGCAAAGAGGACAAAGCTGGAGGCATTTCTTCTCTATTTTATTCTGAATTTCTCTGAGTTTTCTCTCAAAAGCTATTTTGAATTCTTTGTCGGAAAAGTAACATGTCTCTGTGTTTCCAAAATTAGTCCCTGGTGCCTTAATTCATTTGGTGAGGTCATGTTTTCCTGGATTGTCTTCTGGCTTGTAGATGTTTATCTGTGTCTGGATATTGAAGAGTTATTTATTGTAGTCATCCCTGTCTGGGCTTGTTTGTACCTGTCCTTCTTGGAAAGGCTTTCCCAGATATTTTGGGTGTTGTGATCTAAGCTGTGTCTCCTTTAAGGGGCACCCCAAACCTAGTAAACCTGTGGTTCTTGCAGATTCAGAGAGGTACCACCTTGATGGTCTTGGACAAGATCTGGGAGAATTCTCACAATCAACAGGCAGAGACTCTTGTTCTCTTCCCTTCCTTTCTCCAAACAAATGGAATTTCTTTCTTTGCTCTGAGCTACCTGAAGCTGGGGGTGGAGTGTCACAAGCAACCTGTGACCACCACCACTGTGACTATACTAGGTTAGACCTGAAGCCAGCACAACATTGGGTCTTTCCTAAGGACTGCTCAAACCAGCTCTCTGCTGTTTATGTTTGCTCAAGAGTCTGAGATTTTACAATCAGCAGGTGACAAAGCCAGCTAGCCTTGTGTCCTTTCCTTCAGGGTCACAAGTTCCCCCAGGCCCTGGATAAGTCCAGAGGTGCTGTTCAGGAGACAGGGACTAGAGTAAAAATCCTTAGAAGTCAGCCTGGTGTTCTATTGTACTACTGCTGAGCTGGCAGTCAAACCACCAGATGCAGTCCTTCCCATTCTTCCCTTCCCTTTCCAAAGACAGAGAAACCTCAGCCAGTGGCCACCACTTCCACGGGCCCATAGGGAATACTGCCGGACTACCACTCATGTTCCTTTAAGGCTCAAGAGCTCTTCAGTCTGCTTCTGGTGAATGTTGCCTGGCCTGGGATGCACCCTTCAGGGCAGGTCCAGAAATGTCATCCAAGAGCCAAGTCTTATAATTGGAGATCCCAATAATCCACTTAGTGCTCTACCTCCCTATGCCCAAACTGGTACCTAAGGTGCAAGACAAAGTCCCCTTTACTTTTCCTTCCACTTTTATTAAGCAGAAGGAAAAGACTCTTTTCCTTCTTTTCCCATAGCCACAACATCTGGGAATGTGTTGTCTCACCTGAAGGCAATAAGTCCCCAAATCTCACTCAAGTTCTTCAACATAATACCTGGGTATTGCTGCTTGTTATTCAGGGCCCAAGGGCTGTTCAGTTAGCAGGTGATGAATGGTGCCAGGACTCAGTCCTTCTATTTAAGGTAGCAGGTTTCCTTCTGGCCCAAAGTGTGTCTAGAAAAGTTATCAAGCAGTTTGGGAATGTAAAGGGGGCCTCATGACTCTGACTGGTGCCCTATCCTTGTGGCTGAGCTGGTATTCAGGATGCAAGACAAAGTCCTACCCACTATTCCCACTCCTCTCCTCAAGCAGAAGGAATGGGTCTCTTTCAGAGCTATGAGCTGTGCAGCCTGTGGTTAGCGGAGGGGTGATGCCAACAATCCCTTAGCCTCCCTGGCTGAGATATGTCATGTGTCCCCAAGTCCTCTGACTCTTGGCCCAGTTTATCACTAGGACTCACTAGGTGTTGGAGCCTAGACTGCCTTTCAAATTTATTTACAGCCCCAAAGCACTTTAGCCCATGGTAATGAGGCTTGTGGGAACTCAAGTACTATCCACTGGATTAACAATTTTCCCCCAGCTAAGGCTGGTTTAAATACTCCCTCCACAGATGGGCATAAGCTGAGTTTGGTCCACTTTTCATTTCTGTTATAACAGGACAGCACTGAGTTCAATGCCTCACGATCGCTGTGCTTTCCCTTCCTCAGTACACAGAAACCTCTCTGGACCACTCTGGCACTGCTGCCAGGGGATGGGAGAAGGATGGTGTCAGTGATTCAAGACTGTTTTTCTACTTTTTCAGTGCCTGCTTCGGCAATATGAAGTTAAAATCAGGTACTGTGAGTGTTCCCCTAATTTTTGATTCTTATGAAGGTGCTTTGTGTGTGTGTGTGTGTGTGTGTGTGTGTGTGTGTATGTGTATGTGTGTGTGTAGATAGTTGTTAAATTGGTGTCCTTGCAGGGAAAATGATTGGCAGGCTCTTCTATGTCACCACCGTGTTCCACCTCCCCACTCCTCATCTTTATCTTCCCTTATTTTTCATAGCAAATTTATCTTCTAATATACCAAATAATTTACTTACTATTAAGTATTCTGTATTTCCCCTCACCGCTCACAAGCATTATAAATGCAGCAACATTTGTGTGTCTTGTATAATAAAACAGTGTCTGGCCTGTAAGAAGTCTTCAGATACTTTCTAATGGATTCATCCATTTATTCCAAAATATTTTACTGGATGCATTGTGTTATGCAGTGCCCTTACTGTATTTTCATGTGCTGCATTTTCTGTAGTGCTATAGCTCATGGAAGTATTTAAAATTATTTTAATAGCTATCTTTCAGGGTTATTATGTGTAATTTGTGAATTGTTAGATATAATGTACCTAGGACAATCTTGGCACATACCAAGTGATATATAAATGTGAATTTTACTTTTGGAGGGAAAAGGAATTGCTTTCTATAATAAATATATTCAAGGCTGGAAATAGATTTTCTAGGCTGGAAAGAAATGTAAATACTATTATTCCTTGGCTTTCTTGAATACAGAAGCTCAGAGGTGCTCTTTTAAAATAATTTTACATGCACCATTTTATGGAATATAGTAGAATACATGTAATGTAACCATGCTATTTTATATGATAAAAAAAGGCTTTATGTGAGACAAGTGGGAGTGGGTTGGTAGAAGAGTAAATACACTTAGTGGAGTCATTTGATTTTCAAGTAAGTGTATTTTTAGATTTTGGTACATTTTAAATTTCTTTCTGAAGGACCAGCATTAGTATATTTATCCTACAACATTGTATTTACAAATAGAGAGTACATTCTTTTAAAAATTATAGAGATTTGATGTTCACTTGAAAATTCAGTGTGACCTATACTGATCCAAATAAAATAAGGAATATGATTAATAGGATTACAAATAAAAATCCTTTCTTAAATTTCTGCTGAGATTTAAATAAACTCTAGGACAGAATAAAGGCTGATACAAAAATAAATTAAAACTATAAGTGAGTGTATATATATATAAGTATATGAGCATATATATATCTCTATTTTCTTCTCTTTATAAGTCTATGTATATATCTGTTTATTTATTTGTATATTATTGTTTAGGTATTTCCTTAGTCTTCTGTTTCTACTTGACCAGTGCGTTGTTATTTTTTTTCAAAAGCAATCTTTATTTTCTCATAATTTTTTTTATTTGGTACATTTTGACTTTGTTTACTTTTTATCTTATGTTTTATGTATATCAAGCTCAAATTATTTTCACCCATTTAATTTGCCGCAAGTGAATTTTTAATGTTTCATTATTTGTACTTGAAATTCTTAATAATGCTTTATTTATTTGATATTTTTTCTATTTCTCTCACCATTTTTCATCTCTACCGAAGTAAAGGTTATTTCATTTTGTCTCACTTTTGCAGTGATCTTTTGTTTGACCGGTATACCCTTTCTTCTCTTCCTCATCCGGCAAACCTCTACTTGTCCTTCATAACTCAGCTCAGGTAAATGCCACCATCCCTGGTAGGTCCTTGTTGACCACCCACACCTTCCCAGATATGAATAGGTGATCATTCTCTGTGCTTCTGCACCAACCAGTGCAAATGCCTATACTCACATTTATTTTTCATCTGCTTATCTTTTACTTGACATCCTTGACAGTGGGATTCTTTTGTTCACCTCTGATTTATAAGATCTCTGTGCATCTCCTGGAGCAAAGTAGATGACTCCATACCATTATTTTGAAGATCCTTGATAAAAAAATTTGCATTAAAAAATTTATAGGTGGGAAAATGCTTTTGTAGATACTTAAATTCAAATTGTTTAGAAGTGTTTGAAATCATCCTGAAATCTTAAAAAATGCCAAGCATTACAAAACAAACATTTGGCCAAAGTGTATTTTTTACAGATATCAAAGTAATGATTCCAAGACACAACAAGAAGTTTTTGTATGACAGTAAGGCACTGTGTCATGTTGTTTTCCCACATGTATTCTTATTTTGGTTCTTACAGCAACCTTGCCAATATAATTATCGTGTTTATAGAAATAGATACTGAGTAAAAAATAATGTCCCTCTTTACCTCTTTAGAAACTAATAATGATCCTCCGTGACTTATCCGTTCCTCTTTGGTATTTATATTCTTAGTGAATGGCACCTGTCTTCACCAGGTTGTTTCAGTTAAGAACCACGGTGCCATTAGTGACTGACAGTCTTCTCTCTCTCCACCTATAGCCCATCATAAGGTCCTATTGACATACCTTCCTCAAAATAGAATCCATACACTTGTCTCTATTAATGTGGCTGCTCAATTAGTCCAGGCCTTTCATTGCTTACCTGGTTGCCTGCCACAGTTTCATACTGGGCCTCCTTGCCTCCAGCCTACCTGCAATTCAATTTGATTTCTACTATTCCTCTTGCAGTGAGAGGAATCTTTGTGTAATTGTGTCACTGTCCCTCTAAAAATATTTCCATGACTTTCATATGTTCTCAGGATAAAATAAAAATTCCTTCCTTATCTGGATCTTTCTTTATTCTCCCTCTTTGTGAATCACTGTTCTGCAGTTCACTCAGTTCTCCAGTCAGATGGGATGTTTTGTTCTCCTGAGCTCTCTTGCTCTCCTCCCTCCTCCCTTCTTTCCAGGACTGCATGTGTTTTATGTGGCCACAGAACTTTTTGTCTGCACGCCCTCCTGTTGTTATCTCATGTTTCTGATACCTGCTCATCCTCTTAGCCCTTATTCCAGAGATTCTGCCCCTGTAAGACACTTTCACGTTCAGTGCTTATTTTGCCCTCAACACCTTCATCTTTATGCAGATGAGATGTGCTTCCTCTGGGCTTCTTTGGCATCCTTTGCTTTATCTATAATAACTCTTATCACAGTAAATTGCTTCTGCCTATTTATTTCTCTGTGTCCCAAGGGCTGGGCCAGTATCTCGTGCATTGTTATATTACAATCATTTAATGCTGTGCTTACTGCACCTTAGGAGGCATGCAAATAAAAATTTGCTAGATTAATGAACAAGATTTCAATCCCCTCTGAAAAAAGAAATTACCATATTGATGTAAATGTTTTTGTTTGAGTATCTCTTGGGACAGAATTCAAATGTTAATGTCAAATATTTTTATAAAATTATTAAAACTAATATGTTTGTTTCTATTTTTCTTTAAAAGGAGTTGTTAGCTTTGTATTGCTCCCATGGACTTAATAGTTGGGCATTTCAGGAACCAAGACTTTAGTGTAGTATATCAAGGAACATATAAAGAAGAATACTAGCCTTAATTATACAGAGTCTAGGTCAATTTCTTAGATTGAGGTAGAGAGGAGTAACTCCATGGAATTTTTATAAATTAAAAGATAAAAAGGATATCTAAAACACATACAAGACACAGTGACTGCAAGACTCAGATTTGCTTAAAAACATGGGAAGAGTAGAATAAGCTAAAAAATAATTATAAATCTGGCAGTCCTAAGAGAAACAAAGAAATATGGAAAGAAAAGGAAGGATGACACATCCTTTAGCTGAAGGAAGAAAGGAATTCTTTTGGGGGGAAGGATTAAGATATATGTTCATGTACATAGGTACATAGGGTAAAGAAAATATGTCACCCTTAGACCCAGAGTTTGCCCAGGACCATGAAAAAATAGAGGAATGTCTTAAAAGTTGCAAACAGGGAGTCAATAGAAGAGCATTTATGGAGTCTTCTTTAGATGACTGGAAAGGCTCCACTGGTGATTATAGAACATTTGGACAGGCTTGAGATGGCTAAGCTGGAAATTTCAGCACCAACCTGGGACATTATTTGATGAATTTCAGGGTGACTACAGTAATAGCAGTTAGGGGAGCACATATTTTTAAGTCTGTTGGGGAAACATTGCCATGAACTTACGAGATTTTTGACTCTGTGAGAATGCATATGAATTATGAGGCACATTAAAAATGAGTCAGGTGAGATCAGTATAGACAAATAAAGCATTAGGTTACAAATTATACTGATGGGAGGCTATTTACTCCATGGAATCATCCTGCTCAAGAAGTTGAAGGAGGCTAGAATGTATTTGAACAATACATTGTAGCTCATAGCATACGTTGCCCTTAATGATTTTATATCTCTCACTGTTGTAGAGGACTCCATAAGGCAGAATCTAGAGTTTAAAAGAACAAATTTGAGAGCTAGACATAATGAAAAGGATCAACCAGAAACGAGTATTATTGTTACTACTTCTTGGGATAGAGAGGAAACAGGTACAACTTAAGGATCGTGTGAAATTGTTGAAACTTGCTTAAAAGGAATAAGGGGACTGTAGAGAGAGGTGGAATGCTGGAGGCACATTCCATTATTACAGGAAACACCATGGTAGAAAGAGGAGTTTCTGCTCCCAAATCTGGGAGTGTTCTTTGTGAGGGTGAAATGGACTTTGTGACAGCGAGCTAGATGAAGGAGTCTTGAGAAGCTGATGTTCAGGGGTTGTCACAGGTCCTAGTAAACTCACTTTAATATCTGATGTCAGTAGTGTTGAAAAGGCATTTGAGTTTGCAATGACATGTAGGGGGTCAATGTTCTCTTGCGCCACCATGATGAACTGACTCTAATACTCCAGGGACGAGGAAAGCAGGTGTTTAACCACCTTGGGTTGATGCTTAATGTTTTGTAACATTGTCACTGGCTCTGGATTGGGCACAACAGGGGCCACAATTGTAGGGCCAGAGACTTTAGCCTGATTGGCAACATTCATTTTAGTATGTGGACTCTGAGCCACTCTCTGAAGCAACCTAGGATGACAAGGCAACTTTTTTGCTTCTCCAATGCTCAAGTAAAGTCATATATGCCTATTACTTCCCAGCATTGACTGACTACAAGAAAGGACACACCTGTACTCTCTGCAGCCTCCTGCACTCATTACGATTTTTAGCATTCTCCAGGCTTTTAATCAAGTTTAATTGTGCATGAGGGCTTTATTAAAACTATATATATCTCCCCTTCCTTCTCCTCAAGTCACATAATATCAGTACCTTGTGCTGGTCACTGTTGGGAGCTTTTAGATGAGAGATTTTCCAGGGGTAGAAGGGTTAGTATTGAATTTCTTGTGGTTGTTTTTGAGGAAGGGAGTTATTACCCCTTTGGCTTAAAGCCAAATGCTCCTCATGGAATGAATGGTCTTTCTCTAGTTTCATTTAGAACTAATTTCCCTTAGACAATGACAGAAAGCCTACCTATCTGATAAGATTGTCTTGTCTCAGGGTGGGAAATGGGAGGGCCGGACAAAGAAAGGGCTAGACCAGAGAATTTAGGATGCCTCCTTCTAAGAACCAGAATTTCTCATTCCCCATTATGACCTGAGCTATAACATGGAGCTTTCATAAAAGTGGGTTACACTGAGGACAGAACTAATGATGGGGGAGTATGCGTAGCTTTAATTTGGATGATTAGGTCTTAATAGTGTTGAGTGGCACAACCTCGTAAATGTGAAAGTACAACTTGTATTTACCTCTAATGTGCCGCTGGCTGAACTTTGGGCTCATTTGGGGTCAAGACCAGTTTTCCTTTTTAAATTGAATTCATTCTGATGCTTGACCCCCATACTCCAAACCTTGTCCAGTGGAGCCCAACTTCTAAAAGTCAATATGTGATCCTTAAGCATCCCAACTAACTAGAAAGAGTCAGCTATAAGGGAAGATAGTCAATATTTCAGGTGGTAAGAAAAGCCACAGTCATTTTTCTTTCCACTTTGGATGCTGAAATTTTCCCATGGAACATAGCCACATCTAGATAGATGTGAGGTTTTTCTTCTGTTAGAATTGTTCTTAATGTCTGTAAAAATGGTTTTCGTCTATAGAATGTTTGACTTCATATTGACCTCTATCTGTAAAACACCTATTTGGAATAATATTTGGAAAACAGTAAATAGCTTTTTCAAAATAAAAAAAAAAAAGAGGAGTTTTTACTGCCAATGAGTTGGTACAGTTTAAAAAAAGTTTGGGAAGTTAAAACTCATGAAAAATAAATAAACTAATGAAAAACTTTGAGGACAAAAATATATCAGATGTCAGACACAGTCTTATGTGGTCATAAGATTTAAAAATATAGAAATTCAAGATGATTATCTAGTGGTGCAAATGTGGGGAAATTCTGCTTTGAATGAGGTGCAGATGTGCAAATTCTGCTTTGAATGAGGATTAGTAGGCTCAAGGATTTCTAGACCAGGAAGTAATAACATCTGCCATTTTGATACAGGAGTCTTTCTGAGGATATGACACCAAGAAAAACAGGTGACTTAGAATGTGGGAAATGCAAGATATGAAATTCGCTTGGAGGAAAGTGGAAGGTACTCCATTTGTAACAGAGAGTGGAAGCTGCTAGTGTGCCAAGAAATGTATAACTTACAAATTAAGTTGTCCATATATGAAGTAGACATCAAAGGATAAAATAAAGCCTTGGTGTAAATTCTGAATCCTATCATTGTCAACATTGTGAATTTCTAAAAATTTCAAATAAGATACAAATGTTTAGACTCTATTCCTCCAGAGAAGAGGAAAGATGGTAGGAGGATTTTCTCCCTTTGGATGTGGAGCACCAGTGTCAGAACTACTTTCCTGAGAGGATACTTCTCCCAACTGTGTTTATATCACAGGTCATAGGCATTAAATACTGACAAGAATTCACCAGCCTCTTGGCAAGACATAAAAAAAATGAGTTTTTCTTATATGCTCTGTTGTATCTTTCTACACTTCAGTAACAACTATTCTCCAGTAACACGAGGTGTCTGCTCTCTGATTTACTTGATCAGCAAAGCAGTGTGGGTCTCATTGTAATACATGCTTTGTTCTAACAGTATTATTTTTGGGGGGTAGATGTGTTAGCAATAAGATACTGACTTTTCTTAGACTAGGATTTAATGTTATAGAAAAAGGCAAAGGAATGCTAGATTAATGAGACTTGTTTCTTGGAGTATAGGGAAAATTAAAAAATAAACTAGTAGGAAAAGTAAGTACAATCTTGTGATCTAGGATTCTAAAGGCAAATTGTTGCTATGAGGGATAAGAGGTTCAAAAAGTAAGTTTCTACTTTAAATTCCCAAAAAAATACCAATAATGGGAGAAAGAGAGGACCTTTAGCAGTTATTATAACTATACTAGATAATCTTTGATAAATCTAATAGACACACGTGTGCACATGGAAGAAAAGGCTTATGAATAAAGAGGAAGGATATAAATGCTGTCTTTTGAGAGTAGTTAGAGCTCAGAATAAACTAAAATTCACACAATTGCTAAAGAAATATTAAACTTCTAAGTTGTATTTTGAAGATCATGGGGCAGACAACACTTCTGCCGAACATTACGTAATACTCATAGATGAGTTAGAATAGAGAGCTTTAATTTTACACGAAGAAGAGAAATACTAAAATTAGAAAGGGCAGATCATAGTGTGTTATGGAGAAACTGAAATCTCGAGAAGGTCAGGAGATAGGAGCATCTACTTTTTTTTCAGTAAATTTGAGTCTGCAGGCCCCAAGGAAGTACATCCCAGGGATCTGAAAAGATTTTAAGATGATGACGCACATTTTAGCTCCCAGTGAAAGCACAGAAAGCGAGTGGACGCCGCAATTCCAGACGAATTTCTGTGGAACACAAACTGGGAAATTCCTGGCGGAGGAGCCACACGCGTCGCCAGCACGACTCTTTTGGCCGGCAGCAGCTGCTTTGCCTGTGCCCTGGCGCGGCGCAGTGCTTCTCAGTGCGGAGTATATGCAACTGGGTGCCCCCTGAGTCGGGCTCAGCTGGTCCCATCCCCACAAGGAGAACAGCAATTGGAAGTGCTGAGGACTGAGAGTTTCACAGTAAGCACAGCTGAACCCGGGAAGGCCTAGCTCTGTGGGGAAAGGGCGTCCGCCAAAGGAAAACTAAAAAACAGAAAAAGCTTCATCACCAACAAGCCGGACGTCCGCTCAGACCCAA
>CAUYLG010014799.1:0-51157 GCA_963573385.1 Cacajao melanocephalus | reverse complement strand
AAAAAAATATATATATATTATAGTAAGGTAATGTTAACTTGTTACTGAAAAAAAGAATATTTTTAATAAATGTAGTTAGCATCCTGGCATGGTGGCTCATGCCTGTAATCCCAGCACTTTGGGAGGCCCAGGCGGGTGGATCAGGAGGTCAGGAGTTCAAGACCAGCCTGGCCAAGATGGTGAAACCCTGTCTCTACTAAAAATACAAAAATTAGCTGGGTGTGGTGGCAGGCACCCGTAATCCCAGCTACTCGGGAGGCTGAGATAGAGAACTGATTGAACCCGGGAGGTGGAGGTTGCAGTGAGCCAAGATCACGCCACTGCACGCTAGCATGGGTGACTAAGCGAGATTCTGTCTCAAAAAAATAAATATTTAAAAAATAAAAAATAAATAAAATAAATGTTGTTAGCCTAAGGGAACAGTGCTTCTGAAGCCGACAGGAGTGCACAGTCGTGTCCTAGGCCCCCACATTCACCTCCACTCACTCGCTGACCCACCCACAGCCACTCCAGTCCTGTAGGCTCCATTCATGGCAGGCGCCCTATCCAGGGGCAGCATTTTGTATCTGTTGCACAGTATTTCTACTGCATCTTTTCTGTGTTTAGATACACACTTGCCATTGTGTTATGACTGCCTACAGTTCAGTACAGCAACAGGCTGCACAGGTTTGTGGCCTGGGAGCAGCAGGCCGCCCCATCCAGCCTCAGGGTGCGGTGGACCGTGCTGCCTAGCCTGTGTAAGCATACTGCATGATGCTTGCACGACAATGAAATCGCCTAATGACGCATTTCTGAGACCGTTTCCCCGTCATCGAGCAACGCATGACTGTATATCTGTGGTGCCTAGAACAATACGCTGGCACATAACAGGCATTCAATAACTTTGTCAATGAATAAAATTACTTTTCCGCCTGGGCTCGCTACTCAGCTGGAAGTTTCTAAGTGCCTAGCACATGATAGGTGATTGACAGATGCCTGCTGAATATCAGGCTGATCTATTAGCAGGGTCACTGGAGAAACAGAGGCAGCTTAGCTGAGTCATCCCACAGAAAGCAAAAGCAGGCGCCAGGGATCCTTGAGTCAGACGTGGCGACCCTCCCGCTGCACCCAGGCTCCTCTCCCTGCCCTGAAGAAAGCTCCCCTCAGCCCAACAGCCTCAGGGACCTCGGGGAAAAGTACATTTATTTTTCTTTCCACAGACTTTTATTCTCCCAGTGAGAAGACAAATCTGTTTCCCCTTCATCAGAAGGCCTCAAGCCACCGCTACTTACATTATAGTAATTAAATCCCTGCTGCTAGGAGGGTTCAGGAGACAAGCAGGCCCCGTGCCAAGGGCTGGCCTGCCGGGAGGAGGCAGCAGGGAGGGAGGCTGGCCAGAAGGGTGTGTCTCTCAGCCGACTCCTGAGAGTCAGAAAATCCCATTAGCCAAGACATCTTCATAGGGTTTCGACATCTTCGTAGGGTTTCGCTTGTAGGTCAGGAAGATAAACCCGCCCCCACTCTGCCAGCCCACCCTGCCAACAGGCACCCTCGATGAGGACCCTCCAGCTGGAATATCACGGCTCTCTTCCAGTTCTCTCCATAATTCCATCTGGCGCTCAGGACCTTCCCGCAGAAGGCTGGTGCAGGAAACATCCCTCCTCAGGCTCCTTCTCTCACTCTCCAGGTGACAAAACAGAGGCCCAGAAACCAAGCTTCCCCACACCTAGGCCAGGACGCTTCTCCTCACCCACAACTCAGCTGGCCTTCACAGAGCGCTCCTCGTGCGCCAGAAGCCACGTGCCGTGCCTTACAAACAGCAATATCTCATTTAACTCATGACCGTCCCAGCGGCCAGGTTAGGATTAACCCCCACGGAAACTGAGAATCAAAGCACTGAGACAGCTCCCCAAAGCCACACCAGCTATAGTATATGGCACAGCCAGCGCTGTGCCCCAGATCTGCCAGGCTAGATGGCCCGTATATAAGAAGCAAAGGATGGCCTGGGAGACAGATACGAGGGAGGATGGAAGAAGTGAGGGCGAGATGGACCTTTAGTAAACCGGGGGAAGGGGAGCAGACAGAGGCATGGGATACCGAGTGTCAGGCTTGTGGGTCAAACCCAGGCCACGTGTGTGTGGCTTTGTCTCCCACAAAGCTCACATCAGACCTGTTGTTACTTGTTCACTGCCTGCCTCCCCCATCAGCCTGTCAGCTACACGTCTATTTGGTGCTGAATCCCCAGAGCCAGCCAGAACACACTGGGAGTGCCCTTGTCTCATTTATTCCTCTAACACCCATCCTCATGAGAGGGAGAAAACACTGTCATCCCCATTCACAGACATGGAGACTGAGGTCCAGAAAGGGCAGCTTTCTCAACAAGGTTGCACAGCCAGGAAGCCACAGAGCTGCAGAGAGAACAACAGGGCGCATGTTCTTGAGGGCTCAGCTGGCCCCTCCAGGGCCCACGGGAGCCTTTCCTCAGCCCCAAAGCCACACAGCACCTGAGCTTCAGCAAACCCCTGTATTTGAACTGACAGCATCCCCCTCCCCTCCTCCCTCTACCCCTCTCCCACTCCATGAGCACAAAGCATCCCCTGGGGCTCTGGAGGTGGCTGGCAGGGCAGTGAGGGTGGCACAGTAAGGAGCAGGGTGGGTGGGAGTAGAGAGCTCAGGGTGAGCAGGAGAAGCTTTTTGGCTTGAAAGAGCCCAGCCTAGGGTGTGAGAGGCAAAAGCACATCTGCCACACAGCGTGCAAACTCCACCGCCTCCCAGCTGTGAGACCCTGGGCAGGTCACGTAACCTCTCTGAGCCTTGAGTCTGCCATCCAAAAAATGGGGGGAATTATATCTACCTCACAGTGTCGTGGTGAGGACTTAATGAGATGAGGTGTGTCAACATATGGAGTAGGCCCTTAATAAACTTTATTCTCTTCTTCTCTGCTGCCTGTCACCTCTTCACTCCTGAATACAACCCGGTGTTGCATTGGAGTCATTATGAGAGCAGTGCATTCCCCCTGCTGCTGTGGACACAAGCATCATATATGATCCCGTCCACCCAAGAGGAAACCCTCATGACTCCGCTCCAACCTAGAGTTGCTCTTGGCTTGCATCAATCTCATTCCACTCTTGAGGGATCTTTCCGTCGCCGGCACACAGTGTGCACCCCATCTGGTGTCTTCCGCCAAAACGCCCTCCCACTGGGCTCAGCACCATCACTCTGCCGGAGCAGGGGAAAGCATCTTGGCAGAGCTTAACACCAGGTCCAGCCCAGAGCAGGAGGGGCCGGGAAACATGGGCCCAGCTGTGAGGGACCTTGTACGATCCCAAGGCCGCTGAGCTCTCAGAAGAAACAATCAAGGGAGAAGCCACCATTGCCCAGCACGGACAAGAGGCCCCTGGGTGCCAGCTCTGCCCCACGTTGACTGCTCCACCTCGCCACCCATAAGAGGAATTAAAATCCCACCTCCCAGATAAAGAGGCCGCTGCGCAAGGCCACACAGCTACATAGCCAGGATTTGAATCCAGGTCTGCAAGGAAAGCCTGTGCTCTCCTAGGAAGAGTTGGTGGAGAACAACACATCTGGCTGGGGAGAGACACCCCTGGAGTCTGTAAGGCGCAGATTGTCTGCACTCCTGCCACCGGTGGCAGGGCTTGCCCACAGTGGGTGTTCAGGATATGTTTCGGGAAGAGGGATGAAAGAAAGAAAAAGAGAAGGACTAAAACCAGGAATTCCTGGATTCCAGTTACACCTCTGCCACTAACAATGCTGCGCAGCCTTAGACAAGTCATGTAACTTTTTTTTTTTTGAGACAAGCTCTCACTCTGTTGCCCAGGCTGGTCTTGAGCTCCTGGGTTCAAGCAATCCTCCCGCCTCGGCCTCCCAAAGTGCTGGATTACAGGCGTGAGCCACTGCATAACTTCTGTGGGCCTCGGGGTCCTATAAGGAGGAGGGTGGTCCTTTCCCTGCCTTCCTCACAGGGGTGGGAGGCCTATGTAGAGATCATGCCCACCCTGGCTAGCATACCTGGCTGCCCATGGAGCTTGATCATCTGGGGCAGGTATGGTGCCCCCTTGAGGAGGTCTCCCCTGCATCCTCCACCAATGCCATCCAGCTCTGAGTCTCTCCAAAGGCTGAGGTGCGACCCTAAGCAACACGCCAACCCCAAGCCCTCACCTTGGGAAAAGGTAACATCACCTACGCCAGCAGCTCTGGGCAGTCCCATGTGCAGGAGCTTTTTGGGGAGCCAACATCTTACCCACTGGAAGCCAGAAAAGAAAGAAAATAGCTAAACTCCAATTTGTTAAAATCAAAAATCTCAAAAGGGGTTTTGCTCTGCAAAAGTCCCTGCTAGTGGAAGCCTGCGAGGAGGCAGGCAGATCCCAACTCAGGCAAAGAGGCGAGGAGGAGCCCCCATTTGCTGGCAGCCCAGGAGCGTCCACTGCCAGGCTGGCCACCTGCCCACCCATTGGCAAGTGTCATCCTTCCCAGGCTGGTGGACGTCAGTCTCCCCACATGCATTACAAACTGGGACACTGAGGCTCAGAGAGTTGGAGGCACATAGCTTAAGGAAAACCAACAGTGGCAGATAGGCCAGAATGAGCAAGGCAGCCTTTCCCTGCCTCCCTGCAGGGCCCCCTCTGTTCAAAGCCACCGACAGGTCAACAAGGCCCAGTGGCTCAGGCCAGGCTGCAGGTCATCTGCTTCCTCCTGTGTATCTACTGGGTAACCCTGGGCAGGGCAGCCAACTTTATGGCACCTTTATGGGTCTCTCCATCTATAACCTGAAGCAAAACACCAAACAACTGTCCTTGTGGATGCCGCCTGGCAGGCCTGGTACCAGCAAGCTCTAAGGAGTAGGTGCCAGCTCAGCCCCTGCAAGGAACGCCCTTGAAGCTGACTTTCCTGTTCATTTGACACTGAGCATCACTCCTGTCCTTTGAGAAAAATGCCCAACAAGCTGACTCAAAAATAACAGATGCCAATTTGCATATTATTTCACACATCATTTGCATGCTGTTCATTTCGTATCATCAAGGCTCTGCTCAGAATACAACTCTGGTTACCTTGCGACCAGGCCTTGTGAAAAAAACATGGCTTTCACGTAGTGCAAGCCCTGAGCATGTTCCTCCCCTGCCCAGCTGCTCTTGCTGCCCCCTGGCACGTGGCTGGGAACATCACCCACTGCTGCAGCCCTGGCGCTCCAAGCAGGGTGAAGGGGCAGAGAGAACCTTTGGAATTCTAGAAAGCACCCTGACTCAAGTCTCAAAGGGGGAATCGTGTTCTCTTAACAAAGCACCAGGCAAGCTGTGGCAATACTTTTCTTCCCTGCCTCTGTGCCAGGCCAGCTTTGCAGTTCAGCTCTCCCCGTGGCCCTGCTCTCCGTCTTTTTCTGCCTGGTCATCATGTGTCCCCCTGACCTTCCTCCAGGCCTCTCAGCCTCTGGCCTGGCCCCATGGGTTTATTTTTGTTCTCTCTCCACCTGTCTGATTTGCATGTCCACACCCGGTTAGCTCTGCCCAGGCCACAAATTGCTGACTGAGTGTAGAATAACTGGGCCCCATGGGGTAAGAAGGCTCCAAAAGTCCAGCCCAAGCCACCACTGCAGCCCTGCCCTCCAGGGAACAGCCCATGTCCTTCCCACTCACACAGATTCACCCAACAAGATCTATCCAGAAACATGACTAGGGAGCTCATCACGGCGGTAGCGGGGAGGCCATCTGACCTCATGAGAAAAGGGCATGTTCCACATGTGCTCTCCAGGCAGGGCACCAGCTCGTCTACAGCCACCTGCAGACAGTGGAGGGGTGACGTAGGCACACATGCCCCTCCAGCCTTGGTGCTCCAGGTGGCCTCTTCTAACCACCACTCTAATAAAAGCAACAGTTGGTATCTGCTGAGACCCAGTGGCTGGCTGGCTCTGTGCTGGGTGCTGAGTTACAGCCAGGAGTTGTGATTCCCTCTTAACAGCTGAGGAAACAGGCTTTGGGTTCAGTAAGTTTCCAGAGGACCCATCACTAGCGTGCCACCCAAGTCTTTTTTTTTGTATTGTTTTGTTTTGAAATGGAGTCTCGCTCTGTTGCCCAGGCTGGAGTGCAGTGGTGCAATCTCTTGGCTCACTGCAACCTCCACCTCCCGGGTTTAAGCGATTCTTCAGCCTCAGCCTCCTGAGTAGCTGAGATTACAGGCTAGCACCACCATGTCCAGCTAATTTTTGTATTTTCAGTAGAGATGGGTTTTTGCCATGTTGGCCAGGCTGATTTTGAACTATTGACCTCAGGTGATCTGCCCACCTCAGCCTCCCAAAGTGCTGGGATTACAGGCGTGAGCCATCGCACCCAGCCCCAAGTCCTTAACTAACAAGCCCAGCCACCTCTGAGAAAGAAGGATATCAGGTCTTCAGGGGAGTGCAGAAAGAACTCTGCGGCCGTGGAAGTCCCCGATGCCACTAAATATTCCATCTATTGCTGTGCCCTTGCCCTGGCCATGTGTTCGCTGCCTGGCCAAAACCTTTCTGGATGAGACACAGTCTCCTCTTTCCTCCCTGCATGCCCCTGTGTACAACACACAGCAGCAACTTGAAGCTGCCCTCATGCCCGCTCCGCTCCCTGCACGCTCTGCCCCTCTCCCCAAGCTTCTCACACTGAGAATTGAACTCCTGCCCGGGCCCCTCCCTGGCTTGTCTGGTCCTTCAGGGACCCCCCCGACCACCTCCTACAGGGATTCTACCTAATGTCCCAGTCTGAGTCACTGTCTCCTTCCTCAGTCCTCCTAAACACCAACACCATAAACCCCCGTCCAGCCAGGATGGATGCCATCTGGGTGATGCCCGGCACCCCGGAGAACAGGACGCTCAGGACTATGGCTGCTCATCTTTGTGATGAAACATGATCTGGAATCGGATTGCGAAGCCTCGGCACAGGAAGGGAGTTCAGCTCCTGTTTTTAGGCCAGAGAAATGGAGGCCCAGAGAAGAGAAGGAACTTGACAAAGATCACACAAGAAGCTGGAGGCAAAAGGCAGAGGCACCTCCTGAGGGGCTCAAAGCAGACAAGGGCCTTTTCCCAGCACTCACTGCCCATGACAGAGCTCAGCAGAGGCCTGAGGTACAGAGAGGGACGCAGGAAAGCGGGACTCAAGAATGAAGAAGAAAAGAACCAGGAATGGCAGAAGTTTGTGGTGGGGTTTGGAATAGGGAAACCAGAAGTGCACTGAGACCTGAGCTCTCATTCTATAACCATCTCTCCTGAGATGGGCACTTGGAGTCACTCAACCCTGGGACCCCCTGTGCAGCCCACTTTTCTCATCTGTGAAACAGTTGGTCATAATGAGCCCTGGGCCAGCCAGCGTGGGGGTCATGAGGGACCCAGGCGTGAAAATATCTTGTAAGATTTAAGATGCTGAGCTCGTGTGACTGTCCCCAATCAGCAGCCACACAGCCAGTGCTGGAGGAGCAAGGCAGAGGGGAGGAGGACAGAGCTGTGTAGGGACATGTCCAGTCAGGCCCGGGGGTCCTGCTGGCCCTCCAGGGGTGGAGGGTGGGGGTGCTGGGGGTTGTGGCAGGGCTTTTGCAGGATGGGCTTTCATTTTCCCTGTCATCCCCTCACAGCCTGCCCAGTATCACCCCGATGGCAGCAGCACCAGACCCCCAGAGAGAGACATCAAGAACTGACGTCGGGCAGTCCACAATCTCGCCCTGCACCCAGGCTACCCTCGGGACCCACACTGGCCCTGGCCGCCGCTCCAGCGGGTCTTCTCTGGGACCCGCGCTGGCATCTCCCGCCCTCCCTCAAGCCCTTCCTGCCCTGCTCTCGGTAAAGTTCCTCCTGTTCCAACATTTTGCGTCACGGGTCTCAGGGCCACAAACTCAGTTTGTCTCTTTTAAGGCTATGGGCAATTTCACCAGCAGCAGCAGGCACGGGAAAGGGCATGAACTTGGGAGATAAATGGGCCCGGGTTCTTATCTCAGCGCCACCACCGTTAGCAGTGTCAGCGTGGCCCGGTGACTCCATCCACACAGGGGGCGACGAGCAAGACCTGCTCATTATACTCCGGGTATAACGTAAAGCCAGCCCTGCGCTCAGCAAATGGTCCTTGCCTTCCCCTCTCCTGTCACTCAGCAACAACCCGGCCTGCCCAGGCAAGTGCTGGGCGACCAGAAAGTAGCGTGGTCTCTGCCCCCAGACGCTCCTCCTCTCCTTTCCTTCAGATCCCAGCTGCGTTCCTGGGGGTGGAATGACAGGGTCGGCGGGGGATGGGGCACTTACAAACCTATTCGCCTCCTCCGGACTTTCCTCACCCGGAGAAAAGGCACTAGAATGTTCCTACCACAGCTCTCAGGAACAGCACAGTCTCAGAATTCCCCACCCTCATTATTTAAAGAGGGATAGGCGGTTTGCTTTCTTGCTCTCCCTTCGGGGTTTTGAAAGAAAGAGAAGAAAAAGAGCTACCAATGAATGTGCTGGCCTGCTTGTCACTGAGCAAAGTGGTATTTCATCAATATACAGCCACCCCTCACAACCCCCGCGCACACTCATGTTCTCCCCCAAATGTGCTTCACAAATAACTGCAACAGAACCGAAGCGCTCTATTCTGATTTTCCATTTCCATCCGGGCCTCAGATTCTCTACAGAGGGTACTCAAATTTCTTTTCATTTTGATTTTCTTTACCTTCTATCTTTTACAGCAGATCTTTTGACCGTGGCCTTATAAATCCCTCTTCCTGAAAGCACAATAAGAGAAATACGAGGCCATCCGATGGCTTTCTAATGAGACTTTGCCAGAGATAAATGCCCCAGCCAGGATGCCACTGCCCGAGCGCCCGGGTGACGCCGCCTGTGGGGAAGGGAAGTCCAATGTGTGATGAGTCTTTCCCCCAGGACAGTTATAAATAGTGTGGTGACACGCAAGGGAGAAGCATATATAAAAAGTTAGCCATCCCCCTGTGGGTTACAAATGCTTGACTCATTTACAGACTGTCCACAAAGATTATAAATAAAGTCACCACCATCCCACGGCGGGTGGCGGCAAAGGCCATTTTCACGCTGTCAGAACTGCGCTTGCCCTCTGTGAGCCAACACACTCAGTGTGACCTGTGAAGACACAACGCGTGCCTAGGGCCCTCGGCAGCTGGCTCACAGGCTCTCAGCTAGTCTCCCGTCTTCTGCATCCTGGTCCTGCAGGGTGACCCACAGGGAGGGTCCACGGGAAGGGCTGGAAAGGGTCTATCCTACTCTTGCTTTTCCGCCATGTCCGAAACACAGGCACCAGTGCCCGGAAGCATCTTCTCAAAAATACCAGGACACTGTGACCGCCAACAACCTATCCCAAAACAGCACCTGGTCAAACAGAAGATGCAGAGCCACACGGCCGGTCAAGCCTGGGCTGCTGCTCTGCCCTTCTGCAGACAAGGCTTCCGTGACCAGGGAGGGCAGATGAGAACTGGGGTCAGTGATACTACTCAGTCATTTGGGCTGGAGGCTGGGGGTGGACTCATGGACCTCTTTGAGGTCTGCAAAGAGACAGACAAGTTGGCCTTGCACTAAGAGAATACCTTGGCCTACCTCTTTAAAGAATGAATGCCCAGGCTGGGCAAGGTGGCTCACGCCTGTAATCCCAGCACTTTGGGAGGCCGAGGCAGGCCGATCAAGAGGTCAAGAGATCGAGACCATCCAGGCCAATATGGTAAAACCCGTCTCTACTAAAAATACAAAAATTAGCTGGGTGTGGTGGCACGTGCCTGTAGTCCCAGCTACTAGGAAGGCTGAGGCGGAAGAATCACTTCAGTCTGGGAGGCGGAGGTTGCAGTGAACCGACATTGAGCCACTGCGCTCCAGTCTGGTGACGGAACAAGACTCTGTCTCAAAAAAAGAAAAGATGAACGGCCAGAGGACCAGGCTTCCCTGGGCATGCAAAGAAGCCTGTGCCACCACGGTGGCCTGCCATGAGGTTGTCTGAAGAAAGAGTAACTAGAGGTGAGAAAAAAGCCACTGTGGGAGCAGGCAGGGCAGCCAGATAAGCGCCATCACACCAACTCCTCTCTGTGCCGCCTGGATTACCCCAGCAACGAGGCCAGGCAGGGGCAGCAGAGAGGAGCAGAGGGGCAGGAAGTCGGTGGGGCAGGCGAGACAGGGGCATGGCTGGGGGGTGGGCAGAGGGCTGGTTCTGCCTGGGAGGAGAGATGCAGACCAGTTTTGAGGCCGGGGGTGGGGAAGTGGCTTGAGGTTGTACAGACTGGTGGGAAAGAAGAGCCACACGGCTGCACCAGCATTCTCCAGCCTCCCTCAAGACCACCCCACAGCCCAGCACCTGAGCCTCGTGAGGAGCGAGGCCCACAGGTGCCTTGTCCCCACACAGAGGTTACCAGCTCAGCCACTGACACCATGGCAGGGTCAGGGTGGTGAAGTCACAGCCTGGGGAAGGGGGAGGGCAGCCAGACCTTTCCCCTCCCTCATTCTTTCTGGACCCAGGGAAGAGAGCATAGAGGTAATTTAATGCAATGGAGTGGGTGTGCCCCAAACCAGCTCTAGAAGAAAATAAAGAACACCAAGAAGGACTCCCCAGGTCCTTGCTGCTCTACCTGAGTGACACGGATAGGTAGAGACAGCATGACTAAGACTCTCAACAGAATCTCTAGACCAGGCCTTGTCACTGTATCTAAGCCTTCAGAGAGTAAACCTGCCTATTTAAAAAAAAAAATGATTCCTCATTTGGTTTAGGGTCACCTGCTACCTTTAGGAGCCTATTGAGGCCCACTCAGGCATCTCTGCCATTTGGTCTCGTGTCCCAGGCATAATGATGAGAAGCTCTCCTCTCATCTGAGCTCACCCCGGAACCAAGCCCCACCTCCCTGCTCCAGGCTGATGCCTCCTAGCAGAGCTTCCTCCCAACATCAGCACCTACAGGCCTGTGAGGCAGGAGCTGGGATGTTCTATCCCGGCTGCTCAACCCCCTCACACTGGTTCCCATTTGCATTCACTGAACATGCTCGGGGCACATGCCACACTCCTTTTCAAGAGACCTAGGCCTGCGTGATGAGTTCCTTCCCCAGCAGCAGGCACCCACCAAACACCAGGGAACGGCAAGGCCACAACCCCACAGGAAAAAAGCTGAGAACTTCAGAAAGCAGCAGCTCAGGCACAAGGTTAGTCAATCTTCAATCGCTTGGGAGAAAAAAAAGTTTGTCCCCTCCCAGAGAGCCTCTGAGTGGGAGCTGCCACTGGTGGGGCAGAATTACCTCATCTGCCTGGTGCCCCTGAGGTGGCCTCGTCCATCCGCCTGCCTCCAGACTGGTCAGCACGGCCAACCAGGCACACAAAGCTCTCCAGCAAACAAGAGTGTCACCCATCCCTCCCCAGGGTCCACTGAATGTCCCTGAGCTCTCCTGGGCTGTGACTCTTCATCTAACCCAGGCCACGGAGGAGTAGAGTCCACTTCCTCCATGAAACTAAGACACAGATGTTCACCTCCCCCGAAGAACAGACCATGTTCAAAGGTGGTCTCCCGTCAGCCCCAGCTCCTTCTCAGAACTTCTTCCCTCCCAGGTACAACTTCTCACTCCATCGACAGGTCTTGGATCCCAATCTGTTAAGGCCCCAACTGATTTTACAGCCAGAGTTAGACAGCAGGAGAAAGACGGCTCCTTTCCTGCCCTCATTGTCATCATCAATAACAATCACAATAGATCCCATCTGTTGAGCAGGCAGATACGTGCCTTACACTTCTCTAATTTAATTCTCCCCACTCGACAGCTGGGGAAACAGGCTCGCTAAACCTCCATGACTTGTCCAAGATCACACAAATAAGAGTGGCAGAGCTGGGATTCCAACTCTGGCCCAGTTCCTTAAAACGATCCCATCTGCCTCCAGGAGAGAGGGGTATCTACCTTGGCCCTGCTGTGTCTATAGGGCCTGGTACCTAGGAGACACCCAGAAAATATCTGTTCCATAAATGACTCAAAACATGGATGGACAATGCAGGGGTGGTGAGTGGGCGAGCAGGGTAAGTGAGCTCTGCTTATTACGGCACCAGCCCCCAGGTGCACAGGAAGTGGCCTCTGAGGCAAGCAGGACCTCTCAGCTGCTGCCCCGTCGGTGCATACCACTGCTCCTGTGAGGGTCTGTGATTTAGAAATGGAGAGAGCCAAGCACCTCAGGTGGCCCCACCCTTCATGCACCTAAAATCTGCCTTCCCATCTCTGGAAAAGCCCCTTTCCCTGAGTTCTCCCTCAGGGGTGCACCTGCCCCAGGCAGGGAAGAGGCCCCGACCGTGCACAGTGGTGCCCCTCCCATCACATTAAAATAAATGTGTGTAGATCCCGCACTGGGATCTGTGCATCTGTGCAGAGCCACTGCCTCTGGGAAGAGCCGTTTCCTTAAGAACTCTGACCATGGTGTCACTGAAAGAGAAGGTGTGGGGGGTTGCCCTTCCCCACACCCCCCTTGCATTTGGGCCTTCATCAGTTTCCCCCAGTGAGGGCCCCTGGTCTCCAGGGGAGGACTGGAGAGAGACAGGGCTGTGACCAGGGCAGCTGCCAGCCCTGGCAAGACTGCCAGCCCCATCTCCTGGAGTGCCCAGCAGGAGAGGCGGTTCTGAGAAGGCAGCGAGCAGAAGGACCTGCAGACGCAGAGGCTCATTACAGGGAATGACTAAGTGAGCTGCGATTCCAGGGGAAACCCCGCTCGCTTCTGCTCACTGAGACGCTCATCCTTGAGCTATTTTGACGAAGGCAGCTCCCAGGTGCCACCCTTAGCTGGGGCAGCCCCCTGAGAGCAGCCGGGTCCCTGGAGGACCCTCTGCCTGGAAATCTTGGTCCTGGCTGTTCAGGTTGCCTGACAGGTCCGCCCCACCCTTTTCCAGGGCGGGAAAGTCTGCCCATCCCCGGTTAAAGCGAAATGCTGGGAATGGGGGAAATCCGATCAGCACCTCCTAGGTTTTTGCGGCTGGATTTCAATAAGGAATGTGACAGTCTCGCAGCAGCTGTGCCCTGCCTGAAACAAGCTCTATTTGAAACCTCCAACAGCTGAACCCCTCCCAGCTACCCACTGGCCAGCCTGCCCAGCCACCCCCTGCCCCAAATGACAAATAAATAGAAAAATCCAAGCAACAAGCAGGCGCATGCATAGGTACACACATACACACACACACACACCAACAAATTGGGGGTGGGGGTATCATGAAGCCACTTGTCCACCGATTCCCAGGTCTCCAAGCCTTCCAGCCCACAGCAGGAGGGCTCCCCGGCAAGCAGAGAATCGGCAAAAACCCACCTTACTCCATCTCCATTCCCTCTGGGAGCGAAGCCCCCTCCTCCGTCTTGGAGCTGGACTGAGAGGCTAGAGCAGTGGGGCCAGCTCCCCCCTAAAGCCAGTGCCTGCTGTTCTCCATCCGGGCGAGCACTCACACACACACTCATCTTTATTTATCCCAAGGAGAAGGAGTTGAGGTGGGAGGGAAGAACTGGGGCTGAGCTGGGGCGCGGGCTCGCGGGGACCGCCCGGGAAGCCCCGTCATCCCATCCCAAGAAGAGGTGCTCCCCCAGCTGATGCCAAGGCGGCGCCCAGCTGCTCTGCCTGAGGAACACCTGTAGCCATTTTTATCAGGAGATGGTTATGAAGCAGCAGCAGGTTTATCGAGTCCTCTCTCCTGAGGGAAAGGACCACTGATTTCCTCCAGGTATATTTTTACCCCATGCCCTCAGGAGACCCAGGTCATGGATGGTTTTCTATTTTGCCCGAGTCTCTCTGAGAAGAGGAGGGAAATAGAAACTTGGGAAGAGAGGGAGAAGACGGGGAGAGAAGGGACTTGGGCAATGGCATGGAATCCCCACCCCCCACCCAGACATTTATTTCTTTTTTATCCTCAGGAAAATGGAGTGGAGCAGGGAGGGGAGGAAAGGAGGGAAGTCGCAGGAACTGGCAAACACATCAAGGCAGAGTGTAATTAATTGGTGCGTTAAGCTGCTGGGTTATGCTTTAGTACGAGTGAGCCAGGAGGAAAAACGATTTCTCAGAAGGGATTCTTTAATCCTCCCTAACAGAGAGTCTGCAAATTAGACACAGTGTGCGGGGATGTCCCCTACCCCCCAAAGGAAGCGAGGAATGAATTCTCCCGGGATCAAGAAGGAAAACCACGGGAAGTTAGAGTGTTCAATATAACTGAGCAAGCGCCTCTCCCCACCACCACCACCACCTCTCTCTCCCAGTCTCCTTCCCAATTTCTCTCTCAATCTCTCTCCCGATGTCTCTCTCTCAGTCTCTCTCTCTCAATCCCTCTCTCTCAATCTCTCTCTTGCTACCTATATATTCCTTTTGTTCAAGGTATAAAGAGAAACCACAGCCCCTACCTTTGAGTACAAACCCCAAGAGAGCTCGGTCTCTATCACCATAACAACAATTCCAAACATCCCAAAAATCAGAGCATAGTCACTCAGTCGCTTTCTCTTTTCAAACAGGGCCCTCCTGTGTCCCAGCTTATAGCCAATGTTTTGGTTTTTCCGCTTGTTGGCTTTGGGGAAGGTGGTGCTGCTGGCGGTGGTGCCGGCATGCTGGTGGTTGTGGGTGGCATTAGGGTGATGGAGCAGGGTCTGGTGGGCATGGTTATCCTCCCGGGAGGAGATGACGATCTCCGGGGGGTTGCTGGGGCTGAAAAGCTGGAGGGGTTGGCCCTCAGTCTCGGCCTCGATGAGGTTCCTCCGGGAGGCGCTGAGGCGGCTGAGGGGCTTCATGACCCCACCGCTATACTTGCAGGAGCTCATGGCGATCTCCGTGAAGGGGTTGCTGTCCCGCCGGTGCACCAGGGGGCTGGCCTGCCGGTGCCGGCTGCCTCCGCCAGGCCCACTTGTAGCTGTGGAACTTGGAGAGTGGCCAAGCAAGTGGTCATTGAGATTGAGCTGGCTGCCTTGCCTGGAGGAAGGGTGGAGGATGGCGGTGGAGTTGGACGAAGGGGGGGCCCTGAAAGCGGTGGGAGAGGAGTGCAGCAGGCCAGGGTGGACGGGCTGGCTCTGGAGTTGGGCGAGCTGAGACAGGGGATGCGGTGGCTGCTGCTGCTGCTGCTGCTGAAGCTGCGGAGGCTGAGGCTGCAGCGAGGGTCCCGGGGGCTGCTGGGGGGCTGCTGGTGGCGCTGGCGGTGGTGGCGGCGGCTGCTGCTGCTGCTGTTGCTGCTGCTGCTCATCCCCAGAGGATGGACAGGGGCACTTGGGGTCTTCATCCAGGTCCCCCACCCCCGAGTCATGGAAGTGCCCAGAAGTGTCCATCTTGGGGCCTGGCTGTATTCCCTGCAGCACAAGCCCCCACCCCAAAGCCACCCTCGCTCCAAAGATGTCCTCAAAGAAAGCCAGGCATCCAATCTCCCCCACCAGCGTCTTGGCTCCAGTCCTCTCTCTTTGGCTTGCTTCGGTTCTCTGGGGCTGCCTGGAGTCCAGACGCTGCCACTCAAGAATGCATTGTATTGGGCAGGGAGGGAGAGCAGGAGGGGAGCTTGGAGAAAGAAGAGGGGGTGAAAGAACTCTCTCAGGAGGTGGTCCTCTAGGAGCGTGTGAGGCCAGGCTCAGCTTCACTCCTCGCTGGCTCAATAGCTTCGCTCGCCTCCTCCTGCCACTGTTACATTGTAAGCCAAGCCCACTTATTAGCAGCTGGTCTCATTGGCTTGGCTTAACTCTCCAACCTCCTCCTAGCTCCGCCCCCCACATAGGCTCCTCCCCGGAGGAGGGGCCTGGCGTCCACGGCTCCGGCCCCAGTGGCGGCGCAGCGAGAGCTGGGAACTGTAGTTTTTGCTCCCCCGCCCCGGAGCTGAGCCGCTGCCCTCTTTCTCTGACAGGTATGGCCACAACCCGCAAGCCCACGGCGACAAGGGATGTTCGCTCACGCGAGGCGATGGGGAGGAAGGACAGAGGGCCTCCTAAGGAGGAGAGGTGTGTACCCTGATGAGGGGAAAGGCAGACGGAGGGGAAGGCAAACATGTATTAACTCCCAGGGTTTATCATAGGTTGTTTCACACATATTATCCGGATGCATTCTCCAAACACGCAAGGAGGTGGGCAGTATGGTCTCATTTACAAAGCCTGATGCTTAGAGATGTTGAGTAACAACGTCAAGGTCACAGAAGCAGGGGGGGATCCACCTCCTGACACCCGGTGGATAAACTCACCTACCATTGACAGAGTGCCTACGCCGTGTGTTCAGGCGCCCTATTTCCAACCCTCACATCAGCCCCACGAAAATGATGTCAACTTTCTCCTTTTACAGATGAAAAAAGAAGAAGAAGAAGGAGGAGGAGGAGGAGGGGGAGGAGGAGGAGGGGGTAAGAGGGAGGAGGAGAAGAAGGGGAGGAAGGAGGAAGAAAGGAGAATTAGAGAAAAAGAAGAAGGAGGAAGAGGGAGGAAAAAGGAGGAGGAAGAAGGAGGAGGAAGAGGAGAAGGAGGGAGGAAGAAGGAAGAGGAGGAGGAAGAGAGAAAGGAAAGGGGAAAAAACACTCAAATACTCAAACATAGATACGTAACTTGTCAGATGTCACCCCGTTTGTAATTAAAGATGCTGGGATTTGAACTTAAGTCAGTCTGACCCCACAGATCCTATACTGTCTCTCAGGATGCATTTCCACTATGATATTCAGTACAAAGTGATTGTTCAATAAATATTGTTGAATGGGGAAAGCCAAAGAGAACCTGCTGAGGAAGAACTGGGCTCCCCAAAGCAAAGCGTGTGAAGCAGACCATGGCTCCAGCCCCTTCCCTAACAGCTGGGCGTGGAGTCGCAGGAGGATCTAGCAGGAAGACTCAAGATCCCCCATGGTCATTCCCTGCCTGATTTGCCCCATGAGGCTCTGGGAGTCAGAGCTAGGAACAGCTGCTGACTTCCCAGGTTCAGACTCATCATCATCAAGTATTTATGAAGCTCCCACTGTGTACAGAGGGGGTTCTAAGGGATGGGACCAGAGCTGAATTTATTTTCATTTCTAACTGCAGCAGCCTTAGGCATCAGAAAGGAAGTCACCATGATGGAATTCCCCAGCACACCTGGGGTTTTAAAAGGGAGGTCTCCTCTTCTCTGGTTCTTGATTCCCCATCACCCTTTGGCCTCTGTCCAGCTCCCTCCCTAGATGGGAAGAGGAAAGGGCAGGAGATCCATGTACGCATACACAGACACACACCTAGAAAACATGTTAAGCAGGTGGACACACATGCACACGTGTACATAGTTGTGTGCACACACTAGCCCATGCATGTACACATGCACACAGGAAGCTTCTAAAGCAGCTCTCCTGACTGGTAAGCAGCAAGTGGCCAGGTCAGGGAGGGACACAGCTCCCCCTAAATGAGCCCAAATTACCCTCTGTGTATAAGTTCTCACCCCTGCAATCCCCCATCAACTCTGATGATTGAGAGCTAAATATTACTTGTAATTCAAGCCACAACCCCAAACACCTGACAATTGCTCTTGCACAATAATCTTGATTCTGGCCAGGCGTGGTGGCTCATGCTTATAATCCCAGCACTTCAGGAGCCCGAGCCAGGAGGACTGATTGAAGCCAGGAGTTCAAGACCAGCCTGGACAACATACCAAGACCCAGTCTCTACAAAAAAAATTTTAAATTAGCTGGACATAGTGGCAAGTGTCTGTAGTCCAACTACCCAGGAGGCTGAGGGAGGAGGACTGCTTGAGCCCAAGAGTTTGAGGCTGCAGTGAGCTGTGATAGTGCCTCTGCACTTCAGCCCGGGTGGCAGAGTGTAATCCTGTCTCTAAAAAAATTAAAATATAAAATAACAATCTTGATTCTTGTTATTATCAATGATATAGTCATTCCCCCTACCCCTGCCACCACACACACACACTACAGGTCACAGCACCAGGCCTCAGATGCAAGCCTGGGGTCTCATGTGTTTTCCCATGACCAGGCCCTGTAGCACCCACCCCCAACCCCTTCAGGCTCCCCTGCCTTCCCTCCCCTTCCCTTCTGTATTCTTGATGTCCCTCCCTCTCCTCCATCCCCAAATGGAGCCACCTGCTTGGATCAAGGCTCCAGATCACATACTTAGGTTTAATGATCTTCTAATAAATCATCATATGTTGTTAGTAGCAAAAAATGTGCTGTTCACATTGGTTTTCTAGTGCTGGATACAGCTTCTGGGCTGTGAAAAATCCATTTTGGAGAGCAGGCTCCAGACCTGGGTATTCCTGTGCTCACTCCACCCCCAGCTGCCTCAGCTAACCTTTCTGGCCAGCCTCTTGTCTCCAGTTCTCCTGGCTGTGCCAGTGGGATCCAAATTGGGCCTGTTAGAGCATGTCCTGCCATCATGGATGAGGATGAGCGATAGCTTGGGTGGAACCCTAACTGTTCTTTGCCAGCACCAAAGATCAGTGGTTATCTGGAAATCGACTGGAACTTGACAGCTGATGCCACTGAGCCAGCTCATGCCCCTTATTACAGCTAGCCTGTCATGAACAGGAGGAGAAGAACAATGTCATGTTTACAGCTTGGGCTCAAGTGTCAGACTGCCCAGGCTGGAGCCCTTCTCTGCCACAGGACGGCTGTGTGACCACAGGCAAGATGACCTTCTGATCATCCATATACATCTCGTCCTGACTCCACAGTGATGTCACATTAGCAGCTTGAAATCAGCCATGCTAGGAGTATTTACACCACAGAAATCGGCTAACACTGTAAATTAGAGCTTTATGTTTTCCTGGAAGCCGCTTGTTAAACCTTTCCTGGCTGTTCAACATGTATCAGCACACTGCTGCCTCCTATGTCATTATATACAGGCTGTGCAAGCCACCCTCCCCCTTTCTGCACACCAGCACAAGCTTTGCCACTCGCCCACTGTGTGACCAATTGCTTATCTTCTCAGGCCTTCAATTTCCTTAGTTCCAGTGAGAGCGCCACCCAAGTACTTTGTAACTGTCAAGCACCGCCAGGTTAGTGAATCAGCTGGGAGCGCTCAACCACAGGGCCTGATCATGTCAGGTTCTCCATGCTGCCCTCCAGATGCACTGCACTCAGGCATCGTCTGCTGTTGCTGCATGTCCAGAGTCCCACTATTGAAAAGTCAGTCCCCAGTGCTTCCCCTGGCCCCCAGCCACAACCGTGTCTTCACAGCAGCCTGTGAGTGGAGGCCATCACCCATTTCATAGATGAGAAAACTGAGACATTAGACAGATTGTAGAACTTGCCCAGAGTTACTAATTAATAATTAGTCATAAAGCTGGAATCAAACCCAGGCCCAACCAACCTCAAAGCTCAAACACTCGTCCTATGTCCTGAAGCCCAAATGCAAAAGATTCAGTCTTACTGATATTTATTAAACATTACCATGTGACTCACATAGCCAACCCTCAGGAACTTATAGTCTCACTGTAGAGACAAGTTATACTCACATGGGGTGACAAAAAACAGCAACGAAGATTCCAAAGTGTGGTCGAGACAGTAGAGTTCACTGAAGGCAGAGGGTTGTCAAGGGTGGCTTCATGGAGGTGGTAAAACGTAAGCCACAGCTTAAAGAATGGGGAGCAACTCGTTATACTGCCCTAAGATGAGAGGTTGACAAATTAGGCCTCTTTAGTCTGCAAAGGAGGGTGTGGAGGAGCTTCTTACCTCAGAGAGCACAGGGAAAGTGGACAAGGAAGGTAGGGGTGGCCTTTGGCCATGCCAGCTCCACATCAAGCATGCTGTTGCTCGGTTCCTGCCCTCCTTCCCCAGCTCATTCCTCACCACCTTCCTCCTTACGCCCCAGCAACACCAACCTACTGCAGCTCTCCCGTAAGTCATGCTAGTTCCCATCTCCACGCCCTCGCTCACTCTGTTCCCTCTGCCTGGCGTGCCCTTCCCCTAGATTTCCATCTAACACATTTCTCTTTGCCTTTCAAGACATGACTCAAATGTCTTCTTTCTGAGAAGCTTCCCGTGAACTCCCCAAACTCAAATCAGGAGCTGCTTCTGTATTTTCAGTGCCGTGTGCTAACAGGGCCTCTACGGAGCAACACAGCTATTATCTCCTTATGCGTACTTTGCCCCTACACCATGACCTCCTTGAGGGCAGGGATGATGCCCTCTTCACTGCTATACTGCAGCTCTTCCAGACCCATTTACAATAGATGCTTAGTAAAGATTAATCGAACTCACTAAACTTGAAACCTGGGTAAGGTCATTTGAAGGCAAGTAAGAGAAAGTCACAGTACTTTTCACAACAAATCATAAACACAATTTTCTCATCTGTAAAATGAGTGAGATAGAAAAGATAATTTCTAAGATCACTCAGCTTTAGAACTCAATCATCTATTGTCTGTAGAACTTGTATCCCCAAAAGGTAGGACTAACTGAAAGTAGGTTTAAGAAAAGTCGTGGTTCATGACTTATATGGCTGTCTTTCCCACAGGCTGTGACCTGCATAAAAGGGCTCTATTTTTTTTTCTTTATCCCCAGCACTGATCAGGGTGCCTGGCTATGAATTGCCCCCAGCATTGATCAGGGTGCCTGGCTATGAATTGCTCACTAATGATTTATTGGATGGATGGATGCATGGACAGATGGATGGATGGATGGATGGATGGATAGATGGATGAACAGATGGATGGATGGATGGGTGGATAGGTGGATGGATGGGTGGATAGGTGGACAGATGGATGGATGGATGGATGGGTGGGTGGATAGGTGGACGGATGGATAGATGGATGCATGGATGAATGGATGGATGGATAATGGATGAATGGATGGATGGATGGATGGATGATGGATGAATGGAGTTTAGACACAATGACAGATAATGGCGGGTTTTCTAGAAAAGCCAGTGGTGTTGGAGGGATACCCTTAACCTTCTAAGGACAGGGTCATAAAGATCAACCACCCCCTTCCTCAGACTCTGAATGGTTGGATGGCTTTAGGCTGAACACCTCATTAGCCCACGTGGGTTCAGTCATGGCTGTGTTCTTATCTAGGAGCTTCGTTGCTGGATTAATTAATGCTCTAATAATAAAAACAAACCCTGTGTTTGCAGACCACTTTATAGTTTTCCAACTGCTTTTATGTAAAATGCTTCATTTGCAACTCTTGGCAGCCCTGGAAGGCTGGCTGGGGAGGGTCTATTGCCCCATCGTTCCCACTTTCACCCCATGAACTGGAGTTTAGAAAGATTTCAGTAATTTGCTCAAGGTCACCAGTTAGGCATGGATTTGAACCTGGGTCTGTCTGCTTTTTCCCATTCATTCTGCCTGGAAAGCCCTTCCAGCCCACCTTTTGCTGTGTGTTCTGTCCTATGAGAATTTGGGGAGTAGCACAAGTGCCACCCCTGCCCAGAACTTTCCCCAACCTCCCCTCCTCTGCGCCCTCAGTTTGACATTGTCTCCCTCTTCCGAATTCCCTCCGCACTTTACTGTACCTCTCTGGGAACACTGTTCACCTCTTGCCTTGAACTGGTGTTGTCTCTATACATGTCCTCTCTCCCCGATTTGATTTTATGTTATTTATTTTATTTTTTTGAGACAGAGTCTCACTCTGTCGCCCAGGCTGGAGTGCAGTGGCTTGATGTCTATCTCGTCTCACTCCAACCTCCACCTCCCAGGTTCAAGCAATTCTCATGCCTCAGCCTCCTGACCAGCTGGGATTACAGGTGCCCGCCACCACGCCCGGCTAATTTCCCTGATTTTAATTGACACCATAAGCTCCTTGATGACAGAAGCTTATGGTATAGATTGCAAAACACACACACACAAAACACTGCATGTCATGCTGCACCCAAATTGTGTGTTAAATATATAAGTAAGAGGGTGAGTGAGTTTCACATGAGTGATAATTTAGGGCACTTTAACCCAGGACACATGACTTGCCTCTTACTTGCCCTGCTGGCCTCTAGGAATGCCAACTGGTACACGTAGGCCTCCTGTCCACACTTCTTTCCTCTGAGTCCCTGGTTGTCCCGACCCTGGGTGAGGCCTCTTATAACAAATGCCCACCTAACCCCCGCAAGCCATGATCCGAGGAGTGAGGTAGGAGCACAGCACATCACCTGTCCCCAGGCCAAGCACCAACAACTCTCAGCCACCTACGGGTGCCAAGGAGTCTTCAGCTTCATGCAGGCTCCTCCCCATACTCTGCTTTGCTAAAGGAAAATTGAAGCTCTAACCCAGGTGTGGTGGCTCACACCTGTAATCCCAGCACTTTAGGAGGCTGAGGTAGGTAGATCGCCTGAGGTCAGGAGTTCAAGACTGGCCTGGCCAACATGGTGAAACCCATCTCTACTAAAAATACAAAAAATTAGCTGGGTGTATTGGCGGGTGCCTGTAATCTCAGCTACCAGGGAGGCTGAGGCAGGAGAATCACTAGAACCCAGGAGGTGGAGGTTGCAGTGCGCTGAGATCGCACCATTGTATTCCAGCATGGGCAACAGGATTGAAACTCCAACTCAAAAAAAAAAAAAAGAAAGAAAAGGAAAAGCTGAAGGCTTGTCTGAATGTCAAGGTAAAGGGGACATATGGCCCGACTCCCTATACCTGGAGCATTTACTGAGGGCCAATTCTGGGCATTCGTGGTTCCAACACACCAGAGTGTAAGGTTAGTATCCCCATTCTACAGATGAAGAAACCAAGTCAAGTTTCAGAGACAGTAACTAGCCTGCTCTTGTTCACAGAGGAGGGGAGAGTCCAAGCCATGAGCCACACAGGTCTATGCGCTCTGCGAGGTCACATCCTCCCCACTCAGACTCTGCTATGGAACTTCATCCCCTTCCACAGGAGGTATCCCTCCTGCCTGCCACTCCTGCCCGGGTCCTCCATGAAACCTCCTCTAACAACAGGAGTGGGGAAAGGTCTCAAACGAGCGGCTCCATGGAGACCTATCCGGACGAAGGTTGATGATTCTACTTCTAAAACTCTGCAGAGGCCAGGCTGGTCCTAACCTGGAGAGAAGGCAGTGGAGCCACCAGGCCAGGCGCCACAGCAGCCTTGGGCAGGGAATCAGTCCATCTGGTTCCAAGCTGCCATTTTCCTGCCAGGGACCCTGACGAGCAAGGTGCGCCCCTCTGAGCCTGCGAACCTGGGATCATTCACACCTCCTGTGCAGTTGTCTTATGAAAACCGAGATGCATTTTTAAACGTGTCTCCTGACCCCTTCTCTGAGGCTTTGGTGTGGGAACTTCTTGTTCTAACCAGATGAGTCAGTCCGGATGGGAACGTTTATTTATTTGAAGGAGTCAAAGGTTGAATGGAAGGTGCTGATGCCGTGTCTGGGAAGAAGGCATGGGAAATGGGCACAGGGTGCCAACATTCTGTCACCAAGATGCCTGCTGGGCTCACGGGGAGCCGGTGGAGGTACACGCTTTGCACATGGTGGAGTGCTGCCCACGTGGACTGGCTGGTGTCTGCAGGACCCCTGCCTGGCAAGGGCTCAGCATCAGAGCCTCGGCCCTGGAGTCTGGATCCAGCGTGTCTGCATGGGGCCGACAGGGTAGAGAGAGCCCTCACGTGCCATCCTGGATGGGTGTGTCCTGCTCAGCCCCACACCGTGGTGTAGGTGACGACACCCGTCCCCACTGGAGACTTGGCTCCACAGGGCAGCACTTGTGTCTATTTTATTCACTTCTGTAACAGCAGGGCCTGTCATAGAGCACGTTCTCAATTCAGATTTGCTGACTAAATCAGCTTCCTGGCCCCAGCCTCAAACGGCTCACAGAAAATAAAACCCCAACAGTTTCCAAACCCAGAACAGGTACCTGAGCAGCCCAAGGGAGGGCCCAGACCGCAGCAGCCATGGGCTCCCGGCAGGGAAGAAGGCAGCCAGTGTCCCCTGGGCCTGGATGGATGTCTCTCCTACAAGGAGGACAGTGAGGGACCAGCAGGGCCAGCTGGCAGTTGAGGCCGCAGCCCCCTGAGCCAGCCCCTCCCTGGACCTCAGGCGGCCAGTGGCAGCCCCCCCGTGCCACCTTGGGTCTGAGATTGTGGTCCCAGCTGGTCAGTGCTCACCCTGGGCATGGGGGGCAGAGCAACCTGTGGCGGGTTTGTGAGGAGTGTGGCGGCCTCTGCTGGTGGCGCATGCACATCGCTTCACACTCCAGGCACCTCGGGAGGCGGGAGGGAGCCCCCAGGCAGAACCTGAACTCCAGTCTCAGCTTTCTGCTTCCTTCCATGGAGGCCCAGGGACTGGATCTGGTGCCAGAGTCAACTTCTGTGAATATTTTGCAAAAGTCACTCTTATTTCCTAGGGTTTCTTAGATTTTTTCACCATCGGGGAAGAAAACATCTGTTGTCTGTCCTGGGTGAGGGCACCATAAAACCTTTGAATGAGACGGCTAGACAGAAGGCCAGAGGCGCCTCCGGGCCCTCCCTATCAGCAAGAGCAGAAGCCCTCCGGAGATGGGAGGGGACTTGCCTGCACTCACACGTGAGTCAAGCACACAGCCAGGACTCGAGCCCGCCTCCATGATGGTCTCCTTCAACCGGCCCATCGTCTCTGGGTTGCTATGGAGCATCCACCAGCACAGCTCCACTCCAGGTCGCCGCTGCCAAACGAGGGACAAAGGCCCCTCTCCCCTCAGCCCAGCCACCAGGCACAGTCAGAGGCTGCAGCCTGCGTGCCCAGCCCTCTGACATGAATCCTGCAGAACGCCAGGCCCCTCGCCTGCCTCCCGCCCTTGTTTTGCCTCCTTCGCTCCTGGGAAAGGTGGCAGCCGGAGGGTTGCTATGGACACTGCAGCTGGGCTCTCCCTCCGCAGTCATAATCCGAAGATGCCCTCCCTGCTGGAGTCCAAGTCTCTGATTGCCGAGCCGAGCCTCGGAGGCAGTGATGCTGCCTCACAGGAAGTACTGGGCAGCAATGAGCTGAGGAGGGGAGGAGAGAGTGACAAGACGGAAATCACCTGAAACTGGAAGCAACAAGCTCGACCTGTGTAGGTAGATTGACAAAACCAATGTCGATTGAGCCAGAATTAGAAGAGCAATAGTGTCTCAACAGGCTCCCCATCTAATCGGACACCTAGTCACTGTGGCCAGTGTCTCTCGGGTGGGATGCCAAGTGGAAAAGGAGGGAGAGGAGAGGCGTCACAGCTGTGTACATGGGCAGTGACTGCAGGAGAGACCTTGACAGCCGTTTTGCTCTAATTTGAGAAACACAGGTCCAGGACTTTTCGGAGCCGGACTCCTGGCCATTCTGCTACCTTGAAGCAGAAGCCACTCAGCTCCCCACTCCCACACAGGCCCCCTTGTTTTTCCCCACTAGGAAACCAGATCATCATCACCACTGCCAGTCCCACCATGAAAACAGGGCACGCTCCTCACCAGGGTCCCACCTGCGGCTAGAGAGCCATCCCTGTAATGCTGTCCTTTCCGTGAGACCAGGGCACACCACCTCCATGAGCCGCCTCTCCAGGGGATCAGGACACTGTCACTGCTGTTCTTGTCCCCACCATGAGACCAGAACTTTTCCTTCAGCGTTGGGCTCTCCACCTTGAAATCAGAGTATTTCTGATTTCACCTCTATTCACGCCACCCACCTACACATCAGACCAAGTCACCAAGGCCACAAGACTTTACGCAGCCATGGACATAGGTCCAATGTGGAGCATGCCACCCAGAGACCACATGCTGTGGGCCGGGCACAGTCAGTCTCACCTCCAGAGCCCGCGGGGCCACATGAACCTTTATAGAGAGGGCACAGAGGAGGGTGCACTGAGCCCTGCAAGTCACCCGACACGTCTGTGGCAGCTGGGGTGGCCTTCTGGAGGCTGTGCTTGTCTCACACAGACCCTAATATGCCTGGTGACATAGGGACACGGCCATGAGGAGGACAAAGTTAGATTTGCTCTGCCCTGACTACCAGCAGAGAAATCCTCCTACCACGTGCATCAACCCTGGAGGAAGCATGAATTAATTAGAGAAGCCCGTCTCCATCCCAGAGACCCTTGGGATAGATACAGACACATACACAGGTATACAGATATAGACACACATACATACACATGCATATATATATATATACATACACACACATATGTGTGTATATCCATGTGGATACATATAGACATATATTTTTATATATTTATACATAGGGGGGAGAGATGGAGGGCAGGATGGAAGGCTTCTCTAAATCCCTCAGTCTACCACCATCTCTCTCAGTGAGGCAGTTCCTATCATCCCCATTTTACAAAGAAAAACTGACCCAAAGAGGCCTAGGGACTTGCCCATGATTAAATCGCCGAGCTTCAGACTCCAGGGCCCAGCACCCTCATCTTGGCTCTCTTCCCATCTGGCGTTTGAAAGTCACGCCTCAGAATGGGAACGGATGAAGCTGCACATCTCAGAGAGAAAGCATGCCAAATAGAAGCCATTATTCTAACCGGGGAGCTTTTTCCTACAATTTAAGAAACCCTGCCTCCTCTAATTGTTTCCAAAATTGTGTTCCCAGGGCCGATATTATGACAAATTGCTGCTCTGGCAATCCCTGCGGCCCATCACGGGAACTCCTGGGTGGCCTGGTAAGCGCTAATCCTCTTTCCTTAGTACAATATCTTCTCCTCCTGCAAACCCAGTGATTAAGCCTCCTGGTAGCCTCAGGAACTGGCACATGTGAGCCTCAGAGAGTAAGAAAGGCCAGTGGCTTCCTACTTACTTCTTGCTACTTCCATTAAAGAAGCTTCTGAGCCCACCAGGAGGGCTAGAAAAGGAAAAGGAGTAGGGGTGGGAGCCTGCCCTCGCAGCCCCTAACGTCTTACTATAGCGGCTCCTGGCAGCGCGAGCTCTGACTGTGATCAGCGGGGCACACACTTCTGCATCTCCTGATTAGGGCCAATGAAGCTGTGGACTCCCCCATGCCCAACGGAGAAGCTTTGGGTCATCGAGTGTCCTCAGACCCAAGGACCTCAGCTGATCGAACTTCTGCTGTAGAGAGAAAGGACAAGATAGCAAGAGATCCTGAGAGACCTGAACCCTGGGTCTGAGACTATAGGCAATTGATTTGTGTGGGATCAGTACCAAGGCAGAAATTGTCCAGAAGAATAGATTGCCAGAGACAAGCAGGCAGCCAGTATCTCCTACTTCAGGTTAGACAAGTTCTTACTGGAAAGCTCTGCTTTCCCTGCAAAGTGTAGATGTGAAGGAGTTGGCATGGTGCTGGGCAGGTGCCTGCTGAAGGCTCATTTCTTTCTCTCCTCACTTCACTGACCAAGAAGGGAGCTTGGATCAGGACTCTAAATCCAAGGAGTACAATTAACCTTAGTCCAGCCACTGCTCAGGAGAGGGAGAGGGGAAGCACCTAGTTTCCAGGAATGTGTGGCACATAGGAAGGAGCTCTGGGCTCACGTGAAGTTAGCTGCACCCTGGCTGGCCTGGGCAGAGCCCATCTGCGGACAGGAGCCCAACAGCTCACTGCCTCCTGCAGGATCCTGCACCTTCTTGTCTTTCACCTCCTGAAGAGCTTGGAGAGACTAAAGTCAAACCAACCCAAGGGACAGACAGAACCCACGCCAAGGCCAAGCCCAGTGGCGTAGCTTCCAGGTCGTTCTTGGCTGGGGAGGTGGTGTTCAGCCCCCTGGCTTCTCCTGTCACCCCAGACTTGGCGGTTTTGAAGTGGGTAAGCAGGTTTGCCAAGTGATCCACCAGAAGAGAGAGAAGAAACGTGCATGCATGTGGCATTTTGTCAGCTGCACCAGCAAAGTGATGATGGGGGAGGTGGTGGAAGTCAGTGACTCAAAGCAGGTTCGGGGATTATCTGCCATTTTCAATTATCCACATCCCTCATCACCATGGAGAATTGAGAATCGGGTGTATTTGCCTCCCCCTCAACACTGGTGCTGGCATTAGAGACGTGATTTGTACTTGGAGCAACTGTGGGTAAAGGACTCAGAATGGTCTCTGTGTAAAATTTCACCAGCAATGAAATGTAATTAAAGAGTTCTCTGTACCTAGCACCTTTTGGTCCCTTTAGAAATAACTGGAAGGGCCAGGTGCGGTGGCACATGCCTGTAATCTCAGCACTTTGGGAGGCCGAGGCGGGTGGATCACCTGAGGTCAGGAGTTCAAGATCAGCCTGGCCAACATGGTGAAACCCCATCTCTACTAAAAATACAAAAATTAGCCAGGCGTGGTGGTGCACACCTATAATCCCAGCTACTCAGGGGGCCCAGACAGGAGAATTGCTTGAACCCGGGAGGCAGAAGTTGCAGTCAGCTGAGATCACACCACTGCACTCCAGCCTGTGTGACAGAGCGAGACTCTGTCTCAAATAATAATAATAATAATAACTGGAAGATAAGCATACCTGAGGAGAAGAGAATTGATGATGACTGAGCATCTGTGAGGTACTCGATACTCATGTTGAGCCAGGGAAACGTCAGCTCGAGAGGTTGACTCGCCCATGGTTTTTCATAGCGTGGAGCGACAAAGTACTCCAATGCAGGGCCTTCGATCCCAAGGCTCGTCCCCACCGTACCCTTCTCTCAGTCAACTCAGACCTCTGTTAGAAGACATGGGGACCCATCTTGGACCTCCCTGTCTGTATCTGCTAAGATGCTTTCAATTGCCAGTCAAGAAAAAAAAAAAGCCTCAAGAGGGTTTAAAAACAAGGAAATTTGTTATTTCACACACTAAGAACTCAAGAGGTAGAACGGTCCCAGGGGTCCTTAATTTGCAGCACATGTCACTATGAGCACTGGCACTTCCTGACTTTCTGCTCTGTCATCCTCAGCATGTTGATTGCAAGGCAGCCACAGCACCCTGAGGCATCCCACTGCCGACCTTCAAATCCAGCAACCACGAAGGGCAGCCCCTGCTGTGGATCTCTTTAATAACGAGAACACTTGTCCCAGAAGTCCCTAAACTTTCCTTTGCATCTCACTGGTCAAAGAATGGGTTAGGCCGGGCATGGTGGCTCATGCCTATAATCCCAGCACTTTGGGAGACCAAGGAGGGCTGATTGCCTGAGGTCAGGAGTTTGAGACCAGCCTGGCCAACACGGTGAAACCCCATCTCTACTAAAAGTACAAAGATTAGCCAGGCATGGTGGTGGGCGCCTATAATCCCAGCCACTCGGGAAACTGAGGCAGGAGAATTCCTTGAACCGGGAGGTGGAGGTTGCAGTGAGCTGAAATTATACCACCGAACTCCAGCCTGGGCGATAGAGTGAGACTCAGTCTCAAAAAAAAAAAAACGGGTTAAATGCTCAGACCTATACCAATCACCAAGAAAAGGGGAGAGGAGTACCATCTTGGCTAGATTGGGGCCTGGTTTCCTCTGAAGCAGAGGCTGACCAGAGGAGTGTGGACACAAGGGGGGTTCAAGGCAGAAGTGGGGTGCTGTTGGCTCCTGGACAGAAGGCGCTGCATGGCCACATCTGCCAGTCCAGCCAGAGGTCTGAATGCACCTGCTTGTAGGGGTTCTTGTCCTGGAGGCAGCTCCCAGTGTGGACTCTGAGGACGTGTGCCAGCTCAGTGTCCTTGTGGCTTAGATAAGAAGGGGTGAGGCACCAGCTCATACTGAAATGGGAACCTGCTGGCCTTCTTGTGAGCTTATCTAGAGGACACACACAACCGACTTCATTAGAAAAATTAGGGGTAAAAAATCTTATTAAAGATTTGTTCTATCACATACCAGGGAAGCAAAGCCTTTCATGAAACCTAATGGGCAACGCGGGTGATCTGAACAGCGACACGGTGCTGAGGTCTTTAATTTCCTGTTGGAAACTTGATGATTATCTGTCTGGAAATGCTTCAGCTCAAGTAGGGATATGTGCGAGCCAGAATAAAAGAGCCCTTTATATTTTCACACTTTAAATCCAGACCCTATGAAAAGAGATCCTTGTCAGGGGAGGCCAATCAGGTTCAGAGAGTCCAACCGACTTTGCCCTCCACAAATATCATCAAAGGTAAGTTGGAGCTCCGTTCAATGGAGAAAACCAAGGGGATGACACCAAGGTCAGCAAGAGATACAAGAAAGAGAAAGAGAGAGAGAAAGGTAGGCAAAGCAAGAGAGACAGAGAAATGCTCCGAGACGGCAAGAGGCAAAGAGCAAGACCGAGAGACCAGAGAAAAGAAAAACGGACGAGAAGGAAAGAGGCAGACAGATGTGGCAAAGGAGGAGAAAGACAGGGGAGACGGAACACTGAGAAAAGGAGAGAAGAAAGAAAAGCAACAGAGCTCGACATAGAAGGGATGGCTAATAACCACCTTTGCAAGATTTCTTAACAACATTGATATTTACCAGTTGGAATTTCCAGTCGGGAGTCCCCTTCTGAAAGCTGTCCTTGCTTTCTGTGTGACAGAGATCCAGGGGTCACACATGTTTTTCTAGCCCAGCAGAATCCAGAGGTTTCCAGTTCCTGAACTTGGGTCGAGATCCAGGGTTGAGGGGGCCGTTATTCAAAGAGGCCTTGAACACACTTGATGTTTAGTTAAACATGAGATAAGAAAACAGCCAGGACACAAATGAGTTATTCTCATTTTGTGAGTTCAGACCTTTGAACTCAACACCTCATTCTGGTCTCCTGGCTAGAATGAGGACAACAGTCTGTAAACAAGCCACATATTCTGTCTTCCCTCATAGCCCACGTAGGCATCTCTAAAAATAAAACCCAAAGTAGCTTCAGCTTTCTTTCCCTCTATTTGTTGCCTAGAGAACTTATTCACCCCTCAAGGCCTTGTTCAAATGATCCTCCTTTAGAAGGCCTTCGCTGATCCCCAACATCCTCAAACAGGGTTAGCTGTGCTGTATTCCCCTAATATTCTGTCGGGACATCGGCTGAGGCCCTTCTCACATCACACGGTGATTCTGCGTTTATGTTCTCCAGCATCTGACACAACGCTGGGAACAAAGGAGGACTCTGCAAACACTTGTTGAATGAACGATTGAGTGAATAAATAAGTCTGCCTCCCTGATAGGATTGTGAGCTGCTCAACTTGTATCGAATTAAGTTGAATCCCAGCACTTCAGAGCAAACGCACACTTAGTGTCTACCTAGTTCAGCTGTCAGTGATCAGTGTATGGTTCATTACAAATTCATTACAAATATGAACAACTGAATCCAGTGCTCACCAAGCTCTTCTTACATCCCTAGAGATGCTTCTTTTTTTTTTTCTTTTTTGAGACGGAGTCTTGCTCTGTCACCCAGGCTGGAGTGCAGTGGCACAATCTCGGCTCACTGCAACCTCCGCCTCCCAGGTTCAAGCGATTCTCCCACCTCAGCCTCCCAACTAGCTGGGATTACCCTGGGATTACCTGTAGGTGCCTACCACCACACCTGGCTAACATCCTGGAAATACTTTTCTGACCTATGCCAATGTGTAAACAAAGGAGGGTTTTAATGTATTTACTTTTCTGAATTTTCACAGTAAATACCTGCTGATTATTAAAAGTTTGGGAAAAAAATAGAAAACAATTAAGAAACAGAAAGGTCATGTGTAATTCCTCTACCAAAGTAGGCATTATTAAGATTGGGCCTATTTCAGTCTTTTGCTATGCATTGTCTTCCTAATACAATTGAAATTACAATGTGTGTATATAGGTTTTAGAGCAGTTGTGCTGTAATTAGCGTGTACCTGATATTTTCTGTTCTTGTTTCATTGAAGACAGTCTCATAGAGACAGTAAATCCCATCTCATTAACACATCAACATAACCCCACATTTTGATTAGATAATGTCATGCTCCCCCAACACATGTCTAGAGTTTGCTTAGCCATTCACTCTCCTTAGACAGTTGGGTGGTTTCAGTTTGTTTCTGGCCAGTTTAAGCATCAGTGCTCTGAACCTCCAGGAAGCAGGTACGTGTTGTGGTTAGACGTAAAACTCCCAATCACATCATCATCCGCAGACGCTGGAAGTGCTGCAGCTCAGCCGGCTTAGACGAAGTGAGGATAATGTGCTCCCGATCTTGCTAGCTGACTCCAGAGGGGGCTCTAGTGACAGTGGCATCCCTGTATCTGGATGTGCATAAAGCATGCGAGCTCACGGAGGCTGGGACAGGCCTGTCTTGTTGCCCTTGGATTCCCCGAGCCCAGCACAGGGCCTGGCACGTGACAAGTGAATGAGGAAATGGTGAATGCTTGGATGGACAGAGACACTTTTGCTCAAACACCTTGGCCGTGTGACTGGGGCCTCGGCCTTCTGTACGTTGTACTCTCTGGCTGCAAAACCGAACCCTGGGCCTCTGAGGAAATCTGGGAATGTTCTGTGTTAGTGATGGGAAAGTGTTCCGAGTCTTTGGGCTAAAAGCACTGCCCTGCAGCCGGAGCGTGCTCCCAGCTGAGCAGTAAATGTTAGCGAACGGTGATGAGATGCTGAGGACAGTGCTCCCGCAACTCCCAGCGGCCCGCTCTCCCGCACTCCCACAAACCCACTCGCTGCCCACGTGTGCCTCTCTTTGCTCTCATCTGGGGTCACCTTCGGAGCAGTCTGTTTGGGCAGATAACCCACCAAGTTAGAAACAACATAACAGGCACTTCCCTTTGTCATCTGAGCAGCAGCACTACAGGCTGGCCAACAAGACAGACCAGCAAGCCCCAGAGTGCCTTTCCGATCATTTATTCCACAAACACTGCTTGGGCCCCTGCTGTGCCCAGCCGGTGAACTAGAGATGAATACTATGTGTGTCCATCTTTGAGGAGTTCACTGTTATGTGCCAAATAGATTCGGCTGCACCTCCGAAATCATCCCCTGGTCCAGTGTCTCCCCACCGCAGGCAGACCCCCAGCATCCCCCAGAAGATGGGAGCCATCCTCGGCACCAGCCTCTCCCCATTCCTGTGGACGCAGCCTCGTAAGCAGCTCTCAGCACTGCCTTCCTTCTCTCTCCATCTCCCTGGTCAGACTTAGTACCCAACACCTTTCTAACTGGTGCCACTCCCACCCCTCCAGCCCTCAAATCCATCCTCCACCTGGCAGCAGAAAAGTTTTTTGAAAATGTAAATCTGGCTAGGTGCGGTGGCTTACGCCTCCAATCCCAGCACTTTGGGAGGCCAAGGCGGGTGGGTCATTCGAGGTCAGGATGTCAAGACCAGCCTGGTCAATATGGTGAAACCTCGCCTCTTCTGAAAATACAAAAAATAAGCCAGACGTGGTGGCGGACACCTGTAATCCCAGCTACTCTGGAGGCTGAGGCAGGAGAATTACTTGAACCCGGGAGGCGGAGGTTGCAGTGAGCTGAGATAGTGCGATTGCACTCCAGCCTGGGCAACAAGAGTGAAACTATGTCTCAAAAAAAATAATAATAATAATGGCTACCCAGAGTTCTCAGGATAAAATCCAAAGTCCTCCTTATGTCGCTCCTTTATGTGGCTCCATGGCCCCACAGGGGCAGACCCCACTCCCCCAACCCTGCCCGCCCCCACATCATCCTTCCCTACTCCCAGCTGCTTCTGCACGCCAGCCACAGCACTTCCCTTCACCTTCTCAAAGAGCCACGTCTGCCACCACTCAGGGCTTCCCATGTGATGTTCCTCCCAGAGACTGTTCCTCTGCCTGGAAAACCACCAACCCCCACTCCCGCCATCTTCTTCAACTGTCCACTAACTCCTCCTCACCCCTAGAGTCCCCATGTAAGCATCACGTCCGCGGGAAAGCCGCCTTGACTCCTCCGCTAGAGCAGGCCCCTGTTGCTAATCCAAGAGAGTGGGTTTAGTGTCAGAGCCTCCACCCTGACGCCTACTAAAACCTGGCTCCAGAACTAGGAGCCGTGACAGCGGCGGCCACATGGGATCAACTCGGGAAAGCAGCTGGGGATGGGGGAGCTTCCCAGGGGCAGTAACACTACTGCTGAGTCCTGAAGGACGAGGACTCATGAGTCAACGATGGGGAGAAGTGAGGAGATTCGCACTCAAGCAGAGAAAAGAACTGTAGGGAATGACTTTGGAGAAATTGGAAATAATCCCTTATGGCTTGAGTTCACCTGAGTGTGAGAGCATGATAAGAGACATGGCTAAAGAATTAAATAGGAGCCAGACTGGAAGGGTCTCACAACCAAGAAAACTAGCCTGATAAGGAAATAGAGAGCATCGAAGGATTTAAACACTAGAGTGACCTTCTTAAAAAGTACACTCCGGCCACAGAGTGGAGAAAGGACAGCACAGGACAGAGACAAGGACATCAATTTGGAGGCAGCTGCAGTGACCCAGGGAGATGACAGGGCTTGAATTAAGGCAATGAGAAGAGAAATGGAGGAAATTAGGGAGGTATCTGAAAACAAGAGGTGGGGGGCCTGTGACAAAATGGATATGGGTTAAGAGAGGAAATGGGTAGTTCCCAAATTCCTGCCTTGACAGCTCCATGAAGTACATTCTCCAAGATAAGGAATGCAGGCGGAAGAAATGATTGGGGCCAGATAAGGATATGACACTTACTAGGCGAGTTGGGATTCAGGTGACTGTAGGACAAACCAAGTACACGTGTCAAGTAGGCCTGGAGCCTCAGGAGAGAGGTTGGCAGGGGTGCAATTCAGTTCAGAAAAGGTTTATTCAGGCTGGGCACGGTGGCTCACGCCTGTAATCCTAGCATTTAGGGAGGCCTAGGTTGACAGATCATGAGGTCAGGAGTTCGAGATCAGCCTGACCAACATGGTGAAACTCCATCTCTACTAAAAATACAAAATTAGCTGGGCATGGTGCCACATGCCTATAATCCCAACTACTTGGGAGGCTGAGGCAGGAGAATCACTTGAACCTGGGAGGCAGAGGTTGCGGTGAGCCGAGATCATGCCATTGCACTCCAGCCTGGGCAACAAGAGCAAAACTCTGTCTCAAAAAAAAAAAAAAATGGCCCCTGGCCACAAGGAGTTCACAAGTGACATTAGTGAAAACTGAGTAAGTGGAGTTGATGGAAGAATGGCAGAAACTCAATTGTCGTGGGATAGGGACAAATGGAAGTTAAGAAAGTAAAGCTATTGAATGTCATTATGATACTGTAAAAACAGGCCAGGGGCCGGGCGCGGTGGCTCACGCCTGTAATCCCAGCACTTTGGGAGGCCGAGGCGGGTGGATATCCTGAGGTCAAAGTTCAAGACCAGCCTGGCCAACATGGTGAAACCCCGTCTCAATTAAAAAAAAAAAAAAACTTAAAAGAAAAAAAAAACAGGCCAGGCACAGTGGCTCATGACTGTAATCCCAGCACTTTGGGAGGCCAAGATGGGAGGATTGCCTGAGCCCAGGAGTTCAAGACCAGCCTGGACAACATGGCACGACCCCATCTCTAAAAAAGAAAAAATATAAAAACAAAAAACAACCATGAAGTTTTAAAAGCCAGTAGAGTTAACAGTGTATTCATGATTCTCTTCTTAAAACTCAGGCCAAAAAGGAAAGACTTACATGTGGAGACGTTAGAGGAAAATTCAGAGGATGGATTAGTTATCTACAGCTCCACAATGAACTACACCAAAACTTAGTAGATTAAATCACAAACATACATTTATTTATTTATTTATTTAGACAGGTTCTTGCTCTGTCACCCAGACCAGAGTACAGTGGTGCAATCATGGCTCACTGCAGCCTTGACCTCCAAGGCTCAAGCAATCCTCCAATCTCAGCCCCACCCCCCCGCCCCTCAGTAGCTGGGACTACAGGTGTGCATCACCATGCTCAGCTAATTTTTGTATTTTTTGTAGAGATGGGGTTTCACCATGTTGCCCAGGCTGGTCTCGAACTCCTAGGCTCAAGCAATCTGCCCACCTTGGCCTCCCGAAGTGCTGGGATTAACAAACATGTATTATTACCTCAAAGCTTTTTTGGGTCAGGAATTAGGGTGCAGCATAGTTGGGTGGTTCTGACTCATAGTCTCTCATGGAGTTGCAGTGAAAATGTCAGCTGGGTTCATTTTTTTAGTCTTTTTTCTCTCTGTTTTGTGTTGAGTATTTCTATTTATATGTTTTCAAATCTACCAGTATGTTCTTCCACAACGTCTATCTGCTGTTAAACCCACCCAATGTACTTTTCTCAGAGTATCAGTGAGCTTCAAATAGCCTAACAGATGTGTAATTGGAGTCCCAGGAAATAAAGGAGGCTGGGTGGGAAAGGGGAACAGAAAAAGCATTTGAAGAAATAATGATCAAAATTATTCAAATTTTATGAAGCTATAAGCTCACAGAACCAAGAATCTCAATAAACCCTAAGCACAAGAAACATAAAACTATACTAAGGCACAAAACGATCAGATGGCTCAAAGTGAGTGATAAAGAGAAAAAATTTAAAAGCAACCAGAGACATTACACACAGAGAAGTAAAGATAAACGTGACAAAAAAATCTTCCTGTCCTAAATAATGCAAACCAGAAAATAATGGAACAATATCTATAAATACTGAAAGAAAAAAATACTCCAAGTTTGAATTATATCTTTTGACTATATCTTAGATATATATTATGTCTTTGAAAATATCTTTTGAGACTGAAGGTAAAATAAGGCTTTTTCAGCCATGCAAAGGCTAAAATAATTTATCACCAAAGGACCTGAAATACAACAAATGTTAAAGGAGATCCTTGAAGCAAAAGGAAAATGATAACAGATATATAAATCTACACAAAGGAATAACAATCATCAAGATTGGCAACTATGTAGATAAGAAAAGGATAAATTAAATGGAATTATTTAAAGTATTCAACTAATTCAAAAAAGAGGAAAAAAGAATAGAGGGGATAAACAAAAAAGTCAAGACCACAGAAGCTTTAAGCGACACAATCAGCCAAGTTGACCTAATTGACGCTTACAAAACCCTCCACCTAACAACAGTAGAATACACATTATTCACAAGTGCACATGGAGCATGTTTACCAAAATTAGCCATATTCAGGGCCATAAAACAAGTCTCAAAAAATTTTAAAGGTTTCAGGTCATACAAAGTATGTTCTTTGAACATAATGGAATTAAATTAGAAACCAATAACCAAAAGATCTTTACAAAATCCTCAAATATTTAGGAAAAAAATAACACACTTTAAAATAACCCATGGTTCAGAGAAGAAATCAAAGGGGAAAACAGGAAGTATGCTGAGTTGAATGAAAAATAAAACATAACAAATTTGAGAGAAGCCACAAAAGCAGTACTTAGGAGGAATGTATAGCACCAAATGCCCACATTAGAAAAGAAGAAACATCTCAAGTAAATGACTTCAGCTTGTACCGTAAAAAATTAGGAGGAGAGCGAATTAAACCTTAAATAAACTAAAGAAAGCAAATAATAAAGATCATCATGGAAATCCACGAGATATACAGCAGAAAAACAGAAAAGAAACTCTGTAAGCCAAAAGATGCATCTTTGAAAAGATCAATAAAATCAATAAATCTCTAACCGGGCTTATCAGGAAAAAAGAAAGAAGCAAAAAACTGATCAATATCAGGAATGAGAGAGGTAATATCCCTACCAATTCTTAGATATTAAAAGGATTATAAGAAAATATTATAAACAATTCTATGCCAATAAATTTGACAACTCATATCAAATGAACACATTCCTTGAAAGATACAAACTACCAAAATTCACACAAGAAGAAATAAATGACATGAATAGTCTTATATATGTTTTTAAAAAATTGAATTTGTAGCTCAAAAGTTTCTCATAAAGAAAGCACCAGCCTCAGATGGTTTCACAGGTCAATTCTACCAAAGATTTAATGAAGAAATAATAACAGTTTTATACAAACCCTTCCAGAAAATTGAAGAGCAGCAAATGTTCCCAAATCATTCTATGAGACCAGCATCACCATCAACCTGATAAAAAGTGTCTATTAAAAAAATCTACAACTAACAGCATACTTCATGGTGAAAATCATACTAAGTGATTTCCCCCGAAGACTGGGAACAAGGCATGTCCTCTATCACCACCTATTCAACATTATACTGGAGGTTCTAGCTAGTGCAATAGTATAAGAAAAAGAAATAAGGCATCCAAATTGAAAAAAGAAATAAAATCTCTTTATTCAGAGATGACATAATCATCTATGTAGAAAATTTGATAGAATCTCCAAAAAAGCTACTAGGACTGATATATGAGCACAGCATGGTTACAGGATACAAGATTAATGTAAAAAAAAAAAACCACTATATTTCTATTACTTAACAATAAACAATCCAGAATTGAAATAAACAATGCGATGTATTATACAATAGCATCAAAATTTTGAAATGGGGCCAGGCACGGTGGCTCACACCTGTAATCCCAGCACTTCGGGAGTCCAAGGTGGGTGGCCAGGAGTTCAAGACCAGACTAGCCAACAGGACATTGAGACCAGGAGTTCAAGACCAGCCTAGCCAACAGGATGAAACCCCTTCTCTACTAAAAATACAAATATTAGCCAGGCATGGTGCTGCATGCCTATAATCCCAGTACTTTGGGAGGCTGAGGCAGGTGGATTGCCTGAGCTCAGGAGTTTGAGACCAGCCTGGGCAACATGGCAAAACCCTGTCTCTACTAAAAATACAAAACAAAAAAATTACCTGGACGTGGTGGCACATGCCTGTAGTCCCAGCTACTCAGGAGGCTGAGGCAGGAGAATCACTTGAACCAGGGAGGTGGAAGTTGCAGTGATCCAAGATCACACCACTGCACTCCAGCCTGGGCAACAGATCAAGACTCTGTCTCAAATTAAAAAAAAAAAAAAAATGAGGCTGGGCGCGGTGGCTCATGCCTGTAATCCTAGCACTTTGGGAGGTCAAGGTGGGTGGATCACCTGAGGTCAGGAGTTCAAGACCAGCCTGGCCATCATGGTGAAACCCCATCTTAAAAATAAATAAATAATAATATTTTAAAAATGGAATAGGGATAAACCTAATAAAAGACCTAATGTTAGACCTGTACACTGAAAACTACAAAACACTGCTGAGATAAATTAAGGAAAATTTAAACAAACAGAGAAGTATATACCATGTTAATGGGCTAGCCACTCAATATTGTTAAGTTGCCAATTCTCCCCAAATTTATAGCTTCGGTGCAATCCCAATCAAAATCACACCAGGCTTTTTCTGTAGAGTTAAAAGCTGATTCTAAAGTTCATGTAGGCTGGCCATGGTGGCTCATGCCTGTACTCCCAGCACTCTGGGAGTCCGAGGTAAGCAGATCACTTGAGGCCAGGAGTTCGAGATCAGCCTGGCCAACATGATGAAACTCCATCTCTACTGAAAATACAAAAATTTGCTGGGTGTGGTGGTGCACCTGTAGTCTCAGCTACTCGGGAGGCTGAGGCAGAAGAATTTCTTTTTTTTTTTTTTTAAGACAGGGTCTCACCATGTTGGTCAGGCTGGTCTTGAACTCCTGACCTCAGGTGATCCGCCCGCCTTGGCCTCCAAAGTGCTTGGATTACAGGCGTTAGCCAACGCGCCTGGCCACAGGAGAATTTCTTGAACCCAGGAGGCGGAGGTTGCAGTGAGCCGATATCATGCCACTGCACTCCAGCCTGGGCAACAGAGCAAGACTTTGTGTCGAAAAATAAATAAAGTTTACGTGTAAATGCAAATGACCTAAAAAAAAGTCAAAATAATTTTGAAAAAGAAAGAAGATTTACACTACCTGATTTCAAGCCATGATCAAGCTACAATAATTAAGAGTGTGGTATTGGCATCAAAAAGAGAAAAATATTAGTGGAACAAAAAAAAGTCCAGAAATAGACCCACACCTGTTGGCAACTGATTTTCAACAAAGGTGCAAAGGCAATTCAGTGGAGAAAGGACAGCCTCTTCAACAAATGATGCCAAAACAATTGAATATACATATGCAAAAATGTAACTTTGATCCATACCTCACACCATATACAGAAATTAACTCAAAATGGATCAATGACTTAAATGTAAAACTTAAATCTATAAAACTTCTAGAAAAGAACATAAGAGAAAATCTTTGTGATTTTGTGTTAGGCAAAGATATCTTAAATATGATACTAAAATCACAGTCCATAAAAGAAAACATAATACATTGGACTTCAACAAAATTAAGAAGAATTGGAGTGCTAAACATCAGTATCCACGAGCTTAGTATACCAAGTACCACCAGAATACAGAGGGCAATTGCTGGTTGCACAACCAACAACAATTGCCCTTTTCTCCATAAAATATTTTCCTTTAGGAACCACCCACATGTACTTTATAGCAGCCACATGTTTTAACGAGATCGATTCCATCTCAGATCCGAGGTGACCCCCACCTGGCATAATTTCATCTTTTCTACCACACACTGATTAATTCAGGAAGAGGAGATAATGCTGACCTAACTCAGTTGGTGTATGGATTCTCTGGGCCAGTTCAGGTCTAAACCCAGTAAGTCTTAGGGCCTTTGGTCTATGGCTGGGAAAGAAGGCATTGTTTCCTTCTGCCTATAAATAAGCAAACAAATTAGTCTCCATTGCTGGTGACAGTCATCTCACCTCCATAGGAGAGGCTAGCAGAGGACAAAGCCAACACATCAGAGGAGGGTGGCGTCTAGAGAACTAATAAGAAACAGAGCCAGCATCCTGATCAAACCGTGCCTGAAGCTAACATTACCTCTGAAATGTAGTTATGTAAGATAATAAAGTGTCTTTAATTGTTTAAAACCATTTAAATTGATTTTTCTCTATCCTTGCAACCAAAAGCTTCCTTACTGATATAGAAGCACAAAAGAGGGCCAATTAATTTTGTCTGGTAATGTTGAAGAAGTCTTCCCAGAAGGGAAATCACTTGAGCTTTGACTTACAGGACAAGTAAGAGTTCCCAGGAAACAAGAGAAGTAAAAATGATTAGGCTGCATCTATCAGGCAACTGGGTGGCCCTCCATGACCCTCAGGTGACCTTGAGGGTAGCCTGGCTTCCCTCCAGCACTATTGCTGAGATGCCATCACTCTGGTCCTCCCTCCCCTGTGGATCTGCAGGTTCTCATCTCCATTCTCCAGGCGGCAGCTTATTGCTAGTGAGGAGAGATATTAAAGCTGACTCTGTCTGCCCAGGAAAGGGAAAGAACCCAGGAGAATTAGCTGGAGAAAACCTATTAAGCAGCAAAGAACATACCCAGCTCTCGAGTCATCTTTGGAATTTTCAATCATACAAGTTGCCTTCTGAGTGGCTTTCCCCAGCCTAGTGCCCTCTCTTCAACAGCGCCTTGGAGGCCAGTGGCGTTTGGAATTTTACCAGCCTGGGCAACACCTCATTCGTCTCCCTGTGTGCCTTCCTCTAACTTGGCCACAAGACTTTAACAACCAAATCCACCATCATGAAACTCCTAAATAAGTACAACAAGCCCACTTTCCTTTTGTAAAGCAATCCTTTCCCTCTTGAGCTGAGATCAAATCCGGCCTTTGCTGTAGACTATTAGCTTCACATTAACGGGAGTCCCTTCTCCTATGCAGCCTTTTCCTATGCATTATTTCATGGGAGCCCACAGCAGCTCCAAGAACCAGGCAGGGGAGACCGGTCCCAGGGAGCAGGAGGACCCAGAGCCTCCAAGAGATTAAACGGCTTGCTCAAGGTCACAAGGCTAACACCTAAGATTTGAACACACCTTTGGGGCCCATTTCTGGACCCCCACGCTGGCTCCAATCTTATATAAAAATTCTAAGAAATATTTGTGTGTCCAGCCAGGCTGCCATGTGAACAGGAGCAAACCTCACCAGAAGCACAAAGTATTCATCCTTCTGGAAACTTAAGAACCCACCAGGGACCACAAGAGAACTCAGCTACCAAAGGGAGGCTTTGGGCAAGTCACTCAGCGAGTGAGTCTCCAATCCCTGCGCACGAAACGGCAATTAGCAGCCTCGCTGGCAGTTGAAAGAATAAAACAAGTTCGCCGGGTTCCTCTAACAGGCTGGCATCCACCCTTTGTCCAGCCCGAGAGCTGAGTGGGGGAAAAACAGCCCCCAGTACTGCTGGGGCACTGCTGGAGCTGGCGTGGGAGCTGAGGGGTCCAGCTGACCCCACGCTCTGCTGGGACAATGGAAAAGCCACTGATAGAAAGGGTGAAGGGAAGGGCAACTTCCTACCTGCTTCATGGGCACCAGAGCAGAACCTCCCTGGGGCCGAAACCTGCACACCAAGCTCACAGTTTCCATCCTCCTCGCACGGCGGCAGCAGCCACGCTTCCTTTCCCACACTGCACCCCCGCCTGCGGCCACCTCCCCTACCGCCCAGCCTCACCCAGAACAATAGAACCAGGAGGCCTCCTAAAATTAGTCAATCTGCCTCCAACCCTGCCTGGGCAGGCGGGCTAGGTCTCCTGCCAGCGCCCAGGGTTGAGATGGGACCTCCTGAACTGGGCTGCCCGGGGTTGAGATGGGACCTCCTGAGCCAGGCTGCCCGGGGTTGTGGGGACCTCCTGAGCCGGGCTGCCCGGGGTTGTGGAGGGACCTCCCCTAGCTGCACTCAGGGAGCTCTGCATGCCCTCTCTTTGCCAGCCTCCTCCTTTCATCCCTCTGGCTCAGATTCCACCTAGTAAACCCCAATGAAGAAATGAATGAGCACAGGTATGGGGGTGGGAAAGCTGGGCCAGGAAGCACAGAAGGCTTCCCTCTGAGGAAAGAGCTGGGGATATTTATAAGTCAATCTAAAATGAGCACCCAAAGCTGGGCGCAGCAGCTCCTGCCTGTAATCCCAGTTCCTCAAGAGGCTGAGGCAGGAGGATCACTTGAGCTCAGGAGCTTGAGGCCAGCCTGGGCCACATAGCAAGACTGTCTCAAAGAATCAAATAAAATGAGTACCCAGTAGTCCTACCACACTTCCACGGAATGAATCTCTCCCCAGTCTCCAACACGGTGAGTCCATTCCTTCTCAGTCCTCGGGCAGGCTGCATCCTCCTCACCACCACTCCCACGCCACCATGCCCAGGACCTCGCGTTATAGTTCCTTGGGGAAAACCTGATGCTACCTGGCAGGAACCCCCTCACCTCTGCATATCACCAAACTTACAGCCCACCTGTATCAAGACCCCTCTCTCTTACATATATGTTTAGAATAGTTAAGTTAAAAACAAAAGACCACTCTCTCTGCTTCTCCCCTGTGAGGAGAGGCAGTGTCTGCAGGCCTGCACCCGTTCCTATGATGGACCCCCTCTCTCTCCCCTCTCAATGACACGCTTCTGCCCATTTTCTCTCTCCTGTACGTGATAATTTCTCCTTTTCTACCAAATCCACCCGGCAGTGTGTACAATATAGTGCCCTAGTACCTCTTATTTTAAAATCCTCTCTCTTGTGAACTTAACCTGGAATCATTTTTTTAAAATCTTCCCTCAGTCTTATCTCCCCGGCCTCTGCTCCCTCATTGCTTTCCTCCTCATCCACAGCAAACTTCTTTTTTTTTTTTTTGAGACGGAGTTTCACTCTGTCACCGAGTCTAGAGAGCAATGGCATGATCTCGGCTCACTGCAACCTCCGCCTCCCGGGTTCAAGCGATTCTTCTGCCTCAGCCTCCCAAGTAGCTGTGTTTACAGGTGCACACCACCATGCGTGGCTAATTTTTGCATTTTTGTAGAGACTGGGTTTCACCATGTTGGCCAGGCTAGTCTTGAACTCCTGACCTCAGGTGATCCTCCTGCCTCGGCCTCTTAAAGTGCCAGGATTACAAGCCTGAACCACCACCACACCCGGCCCACAGCAAAACTTCTGTAAAAGGCCGGATGTGGTGGCTCACACCTGCAATCCCAGCACTTTGGGAGGCTGAGGCAGGAAAATCACTTGAGCCCAGGAGTTTGAGACCAGCCTGGCCAACATAATGAGACTCCATCTCTGCAAAATATTTATAAATTAGCCAGGTGTGGCGGCACACCCCTGTAATCCCAGCTACCTAGGAGGCTGAGGTGGAAGGATCAATTGAACCTGGGAGGTCAAGGCTGCAGGGAGCCGTGATTGCACCACTGCATTCCAGCCCGGATGACAGAGCAAGACCCTGTCTCAAAAAAAAAAAAAAAACACAAGAATAAAATAAATATCCAACTGCCTACGTGACATCTCCATGGAAATGTTTAACGAGCATCTTGAATTTACTCTTGGACAGAGCAGGATTAGCCTTCCCTTAGTCTTCCCCTTCTCAGTAAATAACACCACCATCTACCTAGTTACTCCATCCAAGTACTGCCTTCCCCGTGCCCAGGCCACCACGGTCTCTTCTACAGGGTCTCCCTGCTGACTCTCTTGCCCAGTTACCATCTGTGTTCCACACCCAGTGAGAGTGATCTTCTGAAAACATAACTCAGATCAGGCCACATCCAAAATTCAAATTGTCATGGCCAGGCGTGGTGGCTCATGCCTGTAATCCCAGCACTTTTGGAGGCAGAGGCAAGAGGATCACTTGAGGCCAAGAGTTCAAGACTAGCCTGGGCAACATAGGGAGACCCCCCCCCCCCATCTCTACTAAAAATACAAAAAAAAAAAAAAAATTAGCCAGCCATGGTGGTCCATGCCTGTAATCCCAGCTACTCAGGAGGCTGAGGCAGGAGAATCGCTTGAACCGGAAGGCGGAGGTTGCAGTGAGCCAAGATGGCACCACTGTACTCTCTAGCCTGGGCAACAGGGCAAAACTCTGTCTAAAAACAAAAAATAAAAAACAAAAACAAAAGGAGAGAACTAAGCATAGAAGGACCTTTTAGGAGGCTGGGATGATATGCCAAGGGAAGCAAGAAGACATACTGCCAAGATTCGTAAAAATGACAAAAATCAATACTATCCAGCCCAGGAAAGGGCAGGGAAACAGTTCATTCTCATGAACTGTTAATGATAATATAAACTGTACAATGTTTTCAGAGGAAAATTTAGTAGTATCTATTTAAAATAGTCAATGTTTATATTTTCTGACCCAACATTTCCATTTCTGGGAGTTTATCCTACAGAAAAACTCCCACAAATGCAGAAAGGATATGTATACAGAAACACTCGTTGCAGCATTGTTTATAATGGTGGAAACTTGGAAACAACCCAAATATCCACACAGGGGGCTGGTTACATAAACCACCACACAGCCACGCTATAGACTACATAACACCATTTGAAAGAATGACGCAGGCCTCCATGTATTTTCATGGGAAGATGTCTAATATATTCTGATGGGGGGAACACAAGTTGCAGGATGAACAGTATACACAGCTCTATTTTTGTTTTAAAACAGAGTTAACATGTTAGAATATGTATAAAAATTTCAGAAGGGAATGTACTAAACTGTTGATGACAGCTATTTCTGGGGGAGTCAGCATGGGGAGGCCTCTGCTTTCCACATTTTGTATTTCTGCAACGTTTTGGGTTTGTATATCCGTGCATTACTTCTGTGACCAGAAAACAAAGAGCAAACAAGAGGTAATGAACCACGTGAGGTCAAACTAGGATGGTGGAAAGAAGGGGCAGATTCAAGAGTTATTGATGACACAGGCAAAATGTCTACCATGAAATTAACACACAAAATGTGTATCATGAAATTTAAGGCTGAGTGACCGGGAAGGTGATGGTCCTATAACCAGTATGTTAGCACAGAATAGTCACATTTCAATTAAGTCCCCAGATTATAATTGGGCATCTCTCACAAGTGACAGCCACCATTCTTGTTCTACCCTTTTCTAGCCATTCAGCCCCATATGACAAAAGCCTTTCCCTTCATTCTCCACAGCATAGCAGAGAATGGGTTGCCAATACCACCCTTAAACTTAAGCAAAAGGACCCTTCTCTGAACCCACACACACGCACACACACACACACCATACACACAAACATTGTTAATGAACACAGGTGATTTGGCAATTCCACTCCTAGGTATATGCCCAAAAGAACTGAAAATATGGCCAGCACGATGGCTCATGCCTGTAATCCAGCATTTTGGGAGGCAAAGGCAGGAAGATCATTTGAGGTCAGGAGTTCAAGACCAGCCTGGCCAACATGGTAAAACCCTGTCTCTACTTAAAATACAAAAATTTAAAAAAAAAAAAATCAGCTAGGCTTGGTAGTACATGCCTGTAATCCCAGCTACTCAGGAGGCTGAGAGAGAAGAATCACTTGAACCCAGGCAGCAGAGGTTGCAGAAAGCCGAGATCATATCACTGCACCCCAGCCTAGGCAACACAGTGAGACTCTGTCTCAAAAAAAAAAAAGAACTGACATATATGCCCACACAAAAACTTGTACGTGAGTATTCATGGCAGCATTAATCACAATAGCCAGAACCCTAATGGCCATCGACTGATGAGTGGATAAACAAAATGGCGTATCCACACAGTGGAATCTCCTTCAGCCATGAAGTACTGACACCTGCTACAACATGAAGGAGCCTTGAAAATATTGTGCTAAGTGAAAGACGTAAGTCACTAAAGGATACATATTCCACCATTTCATATCTTTTTTTTTTTTTGAGATGGACTCCCGCTTTGTTGCCCAGGCTGGAGTGCTGTGGCACAATCTTGGCTCACTGCAGCCTCCGCCTCCCAGGTTCAAGCGACTCTCCTGCCTCAGCCTCCCGAGTAGCTGGGACTATAGGCGCGTGCCACCATGCCCAGCTAATTTTTGTATTTTTTAAAGTAGAGACAGAGTTTCACCATATTGGACAGGCTGGTCTTGAACTCCTGACCTCATGATCCACCCATCTTGGCCTCCCAAAGTGCTGGGATTACAGGTTACCATTTCATTTCTATTAAGCATCCAGAATAGGCAAATCTATAGAGACAGAACGTAGATTAGTTGTTGCCAGGGGGAGGGAAGAATGGGACATGACTGCTAATGGGTATGGAGTTTCTCTTGTGATGATGAAAACGTTCTGGAATTGGTGGTGATGGGTGCACAATTCTGAATGTACTAGAAACCACTGAACTCTTCACTTTAAATGGGTGAATTGTATGGTATGTGAAAATGTTATAATAAATCAAACACACCTGGCTGGGCGCAGTGGCTCACACCTGTAACCCCAGCACTTTAGGAGGCCAAGGTGGGAGGATCGTTTGAGCTAGGGAGGTTGAGGCTGAAGAGAACTATGATCATGCCACTCCACTCCAGCCTGGGTGACAGAGTGAGACCTTGTGACACACACACACGCGCGCGCGCGTGCACGCACACGCACAGGTACCTGGTTCTCTCAGCAGCTGAACTCAGTGCTGGCACACAGCACCACATAATCCTAACATCCTCTTCTGTGACTAACATTTCTCCACATCTCTTGCCTTATGTCTTAACAAAGGCAACGAAATCTGAACGCTATAAAGCACAACCAGCATTGCTGATGAATCCTGCTTTAGAGTACAGGGAAGATTTCAGGGAGAATTGCTTCGGTAAAAGAAAAGACAAATTAATTAATCTGTCAAACCCTTTTATATATGCACAACAACACATCCTCTACCAGAAGAGCTGAGTGTTCATTTTCCTCCTTCCCTTCCTGCTTCAGTTATGACTATGGAACCGTTCATCGACTACCAGAGCATGCTTAACTGTTGTGCACAGTAGTTGAGGAATACTTTCAATATCAAATACTTTGTATTGTGGAGCCAGGCATGCTGGCACTTGCCTGTAATCTCAGCTACTTGGGAGGCTGAGGCGGGAGGATTATTTGAGGCCAGAAATTTGAGACCAGCCTGGGCAACATAGTGAGACCCTGTATGAAATTTAAAAATAATAATAAAGACTATGGTGCTTAGCACAATATCTAAAAATAAATTCTTATTACTCTTAAATTCTAAAAATTCTTTTTTTTTTAATTTTTTTGAGAAGGAGTCTAGCTCTTGTTGCCCAGGTTGGAGTGCAATGGCTGTCTCAGCTCACAGCAACCTCTGCCTCTCGGGTTCAAGCAATTCTCCTGCCTCAGCCTCTGGAGTAGCTGGGATTACAGGAGCCCACCACCACGTCCAGCTAATTTTCTTATTTTTAGTAGAGATGGGGTTTCACTATCTTGGTCAGGCTGGTCTCGAACTCCTGACCTCAGGTGATCCACCCACCTCGGCCTCCCAAAGTGCTAGGATTACAGGCGTGAGCCACCACGCCCGGCCTCTTACTACTCTTAAATTAGTAAATAGGTAGGCCTAGATGTAACTGCATAAAGCCCAATTATTGATTCCCTACCCTGGCTGCCGGGTAAATACTAGGTATTGAATACTAGAATTGGAAATAGTTTTATTTTTGTAAAAACATGTAATAAAATTTAAATTTTTGTAAAATAAAATTTAACATGATCATTTTTATTCAAAAAATTTGTGTTCCATTTTTCATATTCCTTTATTTAAACCAATATTTTGCCTTTTATTTTAATAGATAAGTTGATGCCTTTGGCCATTCAGATTGTTATAATAAATTACCTTAGATTGAGTATTTTTTCTTTTTTTGGTGCCGTGACTCGGACAAACTGGGTAATTTATAAACAACAGAAATTTGTTGCTCACAGCTCTATGGCTGGGAAGTCCAAGACCGAGGCACCGGCAGATTGAGTGTCTGATAAGGGCCTATTCCTCGCAGCTGGTGCCTTCTTTGTGTCCTCACGTGGCGGAAGAGGGAACAAGCTCCCTCAGGCCCCTTTTTTCCTCTCTCTTTTTAATCTTTTTGTTAATTTTTAATTTTTCTGGGTACATAGTAGGTGTACATATTTGTGGGTTACATGAGATGTAACGGCTGAGCAATACAGGCATGCCGTACACAATAGCCACATCAGGGTAAATGGGGTATCCACCACCTCAAGCACTTATCCTTTGCATTACAAACAATCCAATTATATTGTTTTAGGTTTTTTGTTGTGTTTTGTTTTTTGAGACAGGGTCACCCAGGCTGGAATGCAGTGGAGCAATCTTAGCTCACTGCAGCCTCGACCTCCTGGACTCAAGCGATCTCCCCACCTCTCAGGCCCTGAGTTGCTAGGACTACAGAAATGCACCACCACGTCCTGCTAATTTTTGTGGGTTTTTGTAGAAAAAGGATTTTGCCATGTTGCCCAGGTTTTGTTATTTTTAAATGTATAATTAATTTTTTTTTTTAGATGGAGTCTCACTCTGTTGCCCAGGCTGGAGTGCAGTGGTGCAATCTCAGCTCACTGCAGCCTCTGCCTCCCAGGTTCAAGTGATTCTCCTGCCTCGGCCTCCTGAGTAGCTGGGATTATAGGCATGAGCCACCATGCCCAGCTAATTTTTGTACTTTTGGTAGAGACGAGGTTCACCATGTTAGCCAGGCTGGTCTCGAACTCCTGACTTCAGGTGATTTACCTGCCTCGGTCTCCGAAAGTGCTGGGATTGCAGGTGTGAGTCACCGCGCCCAGCCATATTTTATTTATTTAATAGTTTGTTAGTTTGATTTGTAACTTTTTTTTTGAGACAGAGTCTCACTATGCTGTTCGGGCTGGACATCTGGGCTCAAGGAATTCTCCTTCCTCAGCCTCCCTAGAAGCTGGGCGTATTTATTTATGATTTTATGATGTGAGCCTGGCTTATTTATAATTTTTGAATGTTTAGACATCTAGTAGGTAGGCCTTTTGCTCCAGCCCCACCAACGTGAGGGGCAGGTCCACCGGCCACACCTCAGACTTACGGGTCTGAGAAGGTCACAGAAGGAAAACACAAGGCCGAGGTAAACAGCCCCAGCTACATAGAGATGGGGCTACTCCCAGGGCCCCAGGCCCACCCACGATGAGCTCCCAGCCAGCCCACAGAGAAAATAAACAGGTTCCCCAGTAGCCAGGGAGAACCCGCCTTCCCCACTCAAGAGCATCCTTTTCCCGGGATTATGGATCCTTCCAGAGAAACCCCAGCCCTACCAAAAGAGGGTGCTCTTGCTCTATGGCCCCAAGTACAGCAGCCCACAATATTCATTCATCTTTCATTCAACCGGCAGGCATTGGCCAGGCGCGGCGTGAGCTCGACACTAGAGAAGCGCGGTGCTTGCCCTCAAGCTGCCTCCAGTCCAGTGGGAGACAGATGACGTGAGCACAAACAGGCCACCAGTGGCCCTTCCCATCCAGGCTCAATTGCCCTGGGTCCAGGCAGCTCTGGCTTCAGTCTGTCCTCCAGGACAAGGTGTGAGCACGCCCATGGGTCCTGCCAGCAGTTCTCGTCACCTCAACTCTGGGCACTCCACAAACCACTGGCCGACAAGAACACTCAATCCCACAAGACAAACAGCAGTCTGCAGCTCAGCGTCCTCTAAATTCCTACAGACTCAAGACATCGTTTCCTTCCCCCGACTCCCCAAAAGTGAGGACAGGCTGGGCGCGGTGGCTCATGCCTGTAATCTCAGCACTTTGGGAGGCCAAGGCAGACAGATCACTTGAGGACAGGAGTTCAAGACCAGCCTGGCCAACATGGGGAAACTTGACCTCTAAAAAAATACAAAAAAATTTAGCCTGGCGTGGTGGCGCATGCCTGTAATCCCAACTACTCAGGAGGGTGAGGCAGGAGAATCGACTGAACCCAGGAGGCGGAGGTTGCCATGAGCCAAGATGGCACCACTGCACTCCACCCTGGGCAAACTCTGTCTAAAAAAACATAGTGAGAATGACTCAGAGGCAGAGCTCTGACTCACTTTTGCACAAGAGCTGATGTTGCCAAACAGAATGGATCAAAGCTAGTGCACTGAGGTATCCCAGGACTGCATTCTGCCCAAGTCCTGGGGAAGTACTTACATCAATGTGTGTAATGAAAGGGCTCCTTTGGGGAATTTTTCTGAAACGAAGAGACTCCCTGATCCTAAAAGGAATTGATCTCACCACTTCTACATATAAAAAATTCCTTGCAACTTTTCCAAAGCAGTTTTTCCCTTTTCAGTTTACCGAGTTTTCAAAAATCTGAAGGTTGGGTCTCAGCCAGGCACCCTGTTCCAGTCTGAGTGATGGAAGGGAGCCCACTGGGGAAGAAGCATGCTTCAAAAGCCAACATGAAGCCACTCGGAATACAGCTCACGGGACGTCCACGTAAAGACAGGAAAACTCAAGAGTCATCCATATCAAGGTGATCTCACCAAGGGAGGAGGCAAAGGAGAGAACAGAAGGCAGGGCCTGAGAGCACCTGTATTTCTAGGACAAGAAGAGAGGAGGAGTCAGATAGAAAAGGCAGGAGAACCAAAAGAGTGAGTTCAAGAGAGAGGGAGTGGAGTGAGCGACTAGGTTGACTGATGCAGACTGGTCATGAGGGAGAACTGAAGACAGCTGTTGGTGGTGGGTGACCTTCAAGAAGCAGTTTCAGGCCGGGCACGGTGGCTCGTGCCTGTAATCCCAGCACTTTGGGAGGCCGAGGTGGGCGGATCATGAGGTCAAGAGATCAAGACCATCCTGGCCAACATGGTGAAACCCCGTCTCTACTAAAAAATTTTAAAAAAATAAAAATTAGCTTGGTGTGGTGGCACA
>CAUYLG010014797.1:0-17430 GCA_963573385.1 Cacajao melanocephalus | reverse complement strand
GTTTCCTAAGTGATAGAATAGAGGTTTGAGAGCGTAGCTTCCCATTTTAGCACAAAGCAAAATCAGTGAGCCAGAGACAACATCTAGAATCCAGGTCTTTCTTGCTCCTAGTACAGTATTCCTTTCACTACACTTTGCTTGGAAAAAAAAAAAAAAAAAAACCAAAACTCTTGGATATAAGCTATGAAAAAACTTGCCAAATGGAATCACATCATTTTTCAGAGGGAGAGACTGATGAAAATGTATTTGATCAACCAGAATATACTGACACCAAGTATTTGTTAGGTGCTGTGCTAGGTGTGGAGGGCATGGAGACAAATTATATAGAGTTTCTACCCTCAAGGTTTTTAGAGTCTAGTTGGGGTTGGGGAAGAAACATAAACAGACAAATCATAGTCTTTCTTGATGATCTTTTCTGTGCTATTAAGAATTTTTTTTCTCAATAAGGCTTCAGTTAGACATCAGTGACGCCGAGTGGTTAAATGACTAAGATTGCAAGTGGTGGAGCTGGGACTTAACACGTAAGTATGTTTGCACTAAAGCTGATCTGCTTTCCACTCATTATGGCAACAGTTTACTTATGTTATATGTAGTGCCATTTATAATTCCCAGTGAGAGGCTCATCTTGTTTCCCAAATGATTCACACCTGAAAAATCCAGGCACACAACATGACCAAAATGATCAAAGCTCAAATGAAGTGTTCTGAAACCAACAGGCCAGGTGTCCATATTCTTCACTATTTTTTGTGTAAGGAAGGAGCAGTTAGGTTAGAAAGTCAGAGCCACAATATTGAGCCCTTCTGCGAAAAGCATATGTTTTTGGCTGTGAAGGCTGCAGTCACCCCTATGTTTTTGCCATCTCAGTGGGAACCAATCCTAAGAGGGCAGCTTCTCAAAAATAGCTGTTATCTAGAAAAGGGGAGGTGAAAGGCCTGACTCAGAGCCTTGAGCTACTCACAGCTAGGCCGAGCTTTTCACGTCAGGTTCTCCAGTTGGGAGGCCCTAGAAACAGTTTCTTTAAAAACTTCAGCAGGGTTTTTCAAGTAGAGTTACTAATAGAAGAGCCATGAGAAATGTTTTGGCGGCCATAAATAAAAACATATTTGCAGATTCCAGTCAACGGACCCAGAATTGAAAACTGACTTGGCCAGTAGATAGTTCTTTTGTATTCATTCTAGAGCAATTCAAGACACATTGTATTCACTCCATAAATATTCATTGATTGAATGAATATATTTGTTCCTCCCCATCAGACTGTGAGACCCTTGAGGGTAAAGGCCATATATCACTGGTCTTTGTAAATCTCACATCCAGTTCACCGCCTAAATTCTGTTAAGTTCCACTGAATTTTAAATTAATTATTCTTTGGTAAGAAACTCTGATAGGCAAAACATTCGCCCAATGTGAACATAATACAGGAGATATTATTGATGTAGGCACCATGTATTTTGTTGGTTGTGTACCAAGCAAACTCTTCTAATCAGCTGCGAGTCTGTGAGGGCAAAGGTGTCTGACTCCTCTTTGGCAATGCACAGTAGCTGACATATTACAGTACATGTAATGATTTACTGCAGCATTTCCTAGAGCTTTATCATTTGAGTGTCACTCAGGGTTTTTGCTTCACCTGTGCACAGTCTGTATGTTTATTTACTTAACATGTTTCTGTGGTATTTTTGAAATAAAAAGTATCACTTGAAATGAAACCTAACTCTACGATTAAAAAACTAAGAACAAAAAATAATGCTATTAAATACTTTTAAATGAAATTAAGATTTGGTACAAGTAGTAGTAAGCTACTAATGTGTATTGCACTAACATTTTATATATCTTCTCTCTTTCAATCCTCATGATAGCTCTTCTAAAAAATATTTTCCCATTACCACAGATGAGATTAAGATCTAGATAAGTTAGGTAACAGCCCAGTGTCACACAGCTAGTGTAAGGGAGGGTCAGGACTCTAAACCTAGCTTTTTTTTAAATGCTAAAGCTAACATGGGATGCAGTATAGGCAGTCCTTAACTTTATTATTCTCAAGTGATTCCCCCTTTTTCTTACGAATCCAGTTCTCCTTGGTTCTCAGACTGTTGCCTGTTTATGCCTTCAGCAGCTCCTCATCCCACAGGCCGTTCCCAGACCTTCTGGCCCACTGCCATAACCCAACACCAAGGTCTGCTAGAGCAGAGGAAAAATGGATACTTTTTCATCTTTTATATATATGTATATTTTTATTGCATTTTAGATTTTGGGGTACATGTGAAGAACATGCAAGATTGTTGCATAAGTACACACATGGCAGTGTGATTTGCTGCCTTCCTCCCTATCACCTATATCTGGCATTTCTCTATCTCTCCCCAACTCCCCATCCCCCGCTGTCCCTCCCCTGTTTCCCCACAACAGACCCCAGTGTGTGATGCTCCCCTCCCTGTGTCCATGTGTTCTCATTGTTCAACACCCACCTATGAGTGAGAACATGCGGTGTTTGGTTTTCTGTTCTTGTGTCAGTTTGCTGAGAATGATGGTTTCCAGGTTCATCCATGTTCCTGCAAAGGACAGGAACTCATCGTTTTTTATGGCTGTATAGTATTCCATGGTGTCTATGTGCCACATTTTCCCTGTCCAGTCTATCATCGATGGGCATTTGGGTTGGTTCCAGGTCTCTGCTATTGTAAACAGTGCCGCAATGAACATCCGTGTGCATGTGTCCTTATAATAGAATGATTTATAATCCTTTGGATATATACCCAGTGATGGTAATGCTAGGTCAAATGGAATTTCTATTTCTAGGTCCTTAAGGATTTTTTTTCTCATCTTTTTGAGATCAAAAAACAATTACTATTTGTAACTTACTGAGAACTATTAAGGAGTGAGCATCCTGAGGAACGCTCTTTGTGATCTGGTTTCTGGGCATAAGAATGCAGATAAGTGCTTCAGGGAGAGATTGAAATTGTCCTCCCTGTGCAAAAGTCTGGGAGAGGAGATGGACTTTGGAGATTGCTGTGGGATAAGGGAGGAAAGGAGGGAGGGAAAGAGCTGAGACTGAGCTTTGGTCTGCAGGAAATGAGGGAGACAAGGGAGGGCACAGGGCCAGGTTCATGGTGGGTACCCAGTAAATGCCCTTGAGATTTAACTAGGGTGAGGCGTGGTAAGTTGTGGGCATTCACATAACGGGAAAATTGCTTTCCGAGTTGAAGCTGTGACCAGGCCTTTCCCTTTTGGTTCACAAAAATCTTTTCTCTGTTTTTGTAAGCTGGGTAGCTGAATCAAGGAAGTTTGAGGCAGGTATGATTTAGGGCAAGGTTTGGTCCAAGGAATAATGGATCTGGGACTGGTAACTGAAGCCAAGGGATAGAATATGCAGTAAAAGAAAGAAGAAAGGGAACTATATGGTTTGTTGAAACCAGAACCCCTTTTCCCGTAAGCCAACTATAAAACCTAAAAACATAACTCTAACTTTCCCTCTGCCTTTCTGTGTAAAAACTGGCCATAAAGAAATGATCTGCCCACCCTTATTTGACTGTAGTTCATAAGACCCCCATTCTAGAGAGGGAACTGCCACATACCCAGAAGGGAGGAATGCTGCTCAGAGAGGTCAAGAAGAATCTAGACAGACAGGCCTTGCTGAGTTTCCCCTCTTAGTCTATTTGCATTAGCTCATACTTTTTTTGCCCAATCATATTTCTACATGGCTGTCCATACTTTGTTGAACTTAAACATGGACAAAATGGACAATTTCTTTTGTGTGTGACCCCCCCCCGAATGTACGACCCCCTTCTGTCGTCCTTTCCCAGTTGTCTAGTCCCAAGGAACCCTCTGAGAGCCGCAGGCCGAGTCCAGGTTTATTGGGGTCTACGGGCAACTCGAGTGGGCGGAGAGAGGGACAAAGGGAGAGCTGCGCCCAGCGACTGGGGCTGGGTGATTTTATAGAGATGGGGAGGCCTGCAGTTGAGGTGGCGGTGAATGGTTGGTAAATGATCAGGATGGGTGGAGAGGGGAGCTGTGTTGTATGGGGATTGGCTCAGCTTTGGCGGGCTAAGGCTGGGCCATGATTGGTTGCTCAGTGTTACCAGGCAGACTGAGGTCTATAGGCGGTCTCCCGGATGTGGAGATCAAGAGGGAGGAGAGAGGTAGGGGTTTTTCTACCAAACAGAACCTGGGAAGTGGAAGTTGCGGTGAGCCAAAATGGCACCACTGCACTCCAGCCTGGGCCACAAGAGCAAAACTCCGTCTCAAAAAAAAAAAAAAAAAAAGAAAGGTAGAATTGACCTGGAGTCTCTCAGTCCCCATAAAGGTGGTGGTCCAAGGGGGCAATAGAGACAGAAACTTCACCATCAGCATTTTGACCTCCTTAGGAAACCTAGTTGAGAGTCCATACACTGGTATAAAACTTTCATGGACAAATTTAAGAAAAATGGAAAACTATTTCTACTTGTGGTTTGCTTACTGAGAACTTTCTCCTTTACAAGAAAATGACTGCATTCTGATGGGATTTGTGTGTTCACAGTGAGACAAAAGTTATCATTATCGTCTTCCAGAGACCCCCCTGTGGAATTCAACAACAAGGTCCATGGGAGACAGGTTATTTTTCTCAAAGTCAAGTCCTAATAGGTGCTTTATTTTGAAATGTTCTGCTTATTATTTTTAATTAAAAATAGTGTTTATTTTCCTATTACTAAAGTTTTGTGTGTTGAATTAAAAAATACAGTAAACTCAAAGAAGCAAATCAAAATCACCATTACCTCATTAAGAAATAATCACTAGTTACAGCTTGGCATATATCTTTTTTTTTTTTTTTTGGAAACGGAGTCTTGCTCTCTCCCCCAGGCTAGCGTGGAGTGGCCTGTGGCTCACTGCAACCTCTGCCTCCTGGGTTCAAATGATTCTCCTGCCTCAGCCTCTGGAGTAGCTGGGCCTACAGGAGCCTCCCATCACACCTGGCTAATTTTTGTATTTTTAGTAGAGACAGGGCTTCACCATGTTGGCCAGTCTGGTTTCGAACTCATCCCCTCAAGTGATCTGCCCGTCTGGGCCTCCCAAGTGCTGACATTACAGGCATGAGCCACGGTGCCCAGCCTGGCACTTTGGGAGGCACGGGTGGGTGGGGAAAAAAAGGCTGGGCGCGGTGGCTCATACCTGTAATCCCAGCACTTTGGGAGGCTGAAGTGGGCGGATCACGAGGTCAGAATTTTGAGACCATCCTGGCTAATATGGTGAAACCCCATCTCTACTAAAAAAAAAAAAAAAAAAAAAAATTAGTCAAGGATGGTGGCACACGCCCAAGTAGCTGGGATTACAGTCATGTGCCACCACGCCCGGCATATATCTTTACAATCATTTCTCAGAACAATGAGAAAATAGTGGTTTATTCTTATATTCAAACTTGATTTTTTCCCACTTCTATCACAAACACGTATGAAAATTTTTTTTTTTTCAAGAGGGAGTTTCACTCTTGTTGCCCAGGCTGGAGTGCAGTGGTGCAATCTTGGCTCACTGCAACCTCTGCCTCCTGGGTTCAAGTGATTCTCCTACCTCAGCCTCCCCAGTAACTGGGATTACAGGCATGCACCACCACACCCAGCTAATTTTTTTCATTTTTAGTGAAAATGGGGTTTCACCATGTTAGCAAGATTGGTCTCGAACTACTGACCTCAGGTGATCTGCTGGCCTCAGCCTCCCAAAGTGCTGGGATTACACGCTTCAGCCTCTGTGACCAGGTTTGAAAAAAAAATTTTTTTTTAATTAATTTTTTTTTGAGACAGAGTCTCTCTCTGTCACCAGGCTGAAGTACGGTGGTGCGATCTCGGCTCACTGCAACCTCCGCCTCCCAGGTTCAATGGATTCTTGTGCCACAGCCTCCCCAATAGCTGCCACCACACCCAGGTAATTTTTTGTATTTTAGTAGAGACAGGGTTCCACCATGTTGGCCAGGATGGTCTCTGTCTCCTGACCTTGTGATCCTCCCTCCCTCCCCAGCCTTGGCCTCCCAAAGTGCTGATATTACAGAGCCACTGCGCCCAGCCTGAAAAATTCTTTTGAAATTCTTTTTATTTATTTATTTTGTAGAGATGTAGAGATAACCCTTTGTTGTCTGGGCTGGTCTGGAACTCCTGGCCTCAAGCAATCCTCCTGCCCTTGCCTCCCAAAGTGCTGGGATTACAGGTTTCAGCCACCACGCCCAAGGTCTTTTGAAATTCTTTTTTTGGGGGACAGAGTTTCACTCTTGTTGCCCAGGCTGGAGTGCAATGGTGCCATCTCTGCTCACCACAACCTCTACCTCCTGGGTTCAAGCAATTCTCCTGCCTCAGCCTCCTGAGTAGCTGGGATTACAGGCATGCGCCACCATGCCTGGCGAATTTTGTATTTTTAGCAGAGACAGGGTTTCTCCATGTTTGTCAGGCTTGTCTCGAACTCTCAACCTCAAGTGATCCACCCACCTCAGCCTCACGAAGTCCTGGGATTACAGGCGTGAGTCACTGCACCTGGCCCTGAAATTCTTGTTTGGCAAAATGTTAGCAACTTTAGTAGCCAAGCCTGGTGGCAGGCGCCTGTAATCCCAGCCACTCAGGAGGCTGAGGCAGGAGAATCACTTGAACCCGGTAGGCAGAGGTTGCAGGGAGCCAAGATCACACCACTGCACTACAGCCTGGGCAACAGAGCGAGACTCTGTTTCAAAATAAAAGTGAAAAATAAAAAATGTTAGTCCTTGAGAGGTGGCTCACCCCTGTATTCCCAGCACTTCGGGAGGCTGAGGCGGGTGGATCATGAGGTCAAGAGTCCAAGACCAGCCTGGCCAAGATAGTGAAACCCAGTCTCTACTAAAAATATGAATTTAGCCAGGTGTGGTGGCCCATGCCAGTAATCCCAGCTACTTGGGAGGCTGAGGCAGGAGAATCACTTGAACCCAAGAGGCGGAGGTTGCAGTGAGCACAGATGGTGCCACTGCACTCCAGCCTGGTCAACAGGAGTGAAACTCTGTCTCAAAGAAAAAATAAATAAAAATCTTAAAATGATTTTTATTTTATTATTATTATTTGAGACAGAGTTTCACTGCAGCCTTGACCTCCCAGGCTCAAGTGATCCTCCCACCTCCGTCTCCCAAAGTGCCGGGATTACAGGTGTGAGCCGCTGCACCTGAAAAAAGAAGTCTTAAAATAAGTTTTACACACACTTCATTAAGGATAGTATACCTTTACCATGGACTTTGCAAATCATTGCCTAGGGTTTCTGTTTTAGAATTTTTCGCAATATAACCTTTACTCGAGGGGTTTGACAAGAATAGAGAAGAAACCAGACTATTTTGTCTAAATGTTATCACCATTTGTTTGGTATGTTTGTCTCCTACAGGCTTTGGCCAGAAAGGTGACTTCAGGAGGCAGAGGCCAGATATCGTGTCCCTGCTGGGATACTGGGAGGGAGTGTCCCGACTCACTCCTTCGTGCCTCTGGCTTTCCCTGCCTCTGAGAAGAGAGTGTCTTCAATGATTAGGAAGGCAATGGTGTAGAAGGAAAAAGGAATGGAGTCGCTCTTATTGCTCCAAAGGGTCAAAGTTACCAGGAAGTCAATTTTGGCCTAATCTAAGAAGGAACTTTTTATCACAAACTACAGCTGTCTGGGAAGGAGCACCTAAACTCCTGAATAAATGCCTTCCAGCACGGGCGTCACAGGGAGCACACAGAGCTGCACCGAGGAAGGCTGGCTTCGTGTGCTATAGTGGAGCGAGCATAGAAAGTCAACACCAAGACAAAAGCATGCCAAACTGCAGGGTCTTTATTGCCGGCGGCCACGGAGGACTCCGGTCTCTCCAACCTGTGGCCCTGAAAGGAGGGTGTCAAGACCTTTTATACCCACACAACCACCGCGGGAGTGTGGGTGCGGGGGGGGGGTGGGGTTAAGGGGCTTCAGACATTCCAAAGGCTAATAGATTCTGTAAATCACCTCCTGGGCAGAAATGAGGGTGTGGGGCTCTGGACATTCCAGTAGATTCCTGGGCGAAGATGAGGGTGTGGGGCTCCGGACATTCCAAGGGCCAGAGGACTTTTGGCATTCTGATTGTTACTTAAGCTGTTCACAAAAGTCAAGATAAGCATTTGTTTACACTTCGTCTGGGTAGGGTGGAAATGACAAGTCGCAGGGGCCAAGATGGCGTGAGTTTGGACTGCTTGCCTGTCACATTTGGGTTATAGAAAGCAGTTTCAAAAGAAAGCCGAGGTATGGCTGAGGTATGCAGTTTTATGGGGCTTTTACCATGTCACACATGAATGCTATTGAATGCCATGGTTTTTTGCAAATTGTTTTCTTCTGAATTCCTTCTATGTTGATATTCTGGCTCTTCTCTTTTTTGAGTCAGAGTCTCACTCTGTCACCCAGGCAGTGGTGTGATCTGGGCTCACTGCAACCTTCGCCTCCTGGGTTCAAGCGATTCTTGTGCCACAGCCTGCCGAGTAGCTGGGAATCCTGGTTCGAACCCCCACCCATGGCTCTTCAGTTGCCCGATGAGAAGCTGTATCAGCTCTGTCTCCTTCTCCCTCTTCTTTCTGCTGGACAAAGCCTCTCTGGCTGAGGCAGCGGGTGTCCAAGCAAAAGAAATCCCTACTTTTCCTTCTGACATTTGTATTTGGCCACATGGGGTTCCCGAGCTGTTGTATTTACAAGTCAGTTTTTCTCCCTGTTATTACAAAGCCCTCCCTTCCCACCGACGTTGAAGTGCCATGACTTCAGTGTTTGCCTGAAAAAACTGACCACAAATTAAGACGCCAAGGCCAAGCTCAGTGGCTCATGCCTATAATCCCAGCACTTTGGGAGGTCTAGGCAGGTGGATCACCTGAGGTCAGGAGTTCGAGACCAGCCTGGCCAACATGTCAAAATCCCACCTCTACTAAAAACACAAAAATTAGCAAGGTATGTGCCTGTAATCCCAGTTACTGGGGGTGCTGAGGCAGGAGGATTGCTTGAAGTTTGCAGTGAGCCAAGATCATGCCACTGCACTCCAGCTTGGGCAACAGGGAGAGACTTGGTCTGAAAAAAAAAAATTAAGAAGCCAAGTAATTTCTTTGCAGAAATATTCAGAACGATTAATTGGAGTAATTGCATTCTCTGTTAATGCACTCAGGTAACAATCTATGTAAACATGGATGGTAGCCACACCCTAGATAGAATTCTGTGCTTATCTCCATGGCTAGATTCGGAGTCAGCGCGAAACTCCCGAGACTTCTGGGCGGGGGCATGTTTTCCCGTAGCCCACCCTGGCTTCCAGGGCCAGCATGAGATAGCCAGGGCTCGCTATTCCTGCTTTTTGAGGAGGGGATGGAGTCTCACTCTGTGGCCCAGGCTGGAGTGCAGTGGTGCACTCTCGGCTCCCCATGAGTCTGAGGCAGAAGAATCACTTGAACCCAGGAGGTGGAGGTTGCAGGGAAGCCAGAACTAGGCAGTTGGTGGGCGAAGTGCTGACCTGCAAAGGAGTCTGTGAGGGATGAGAGCGTTAGAAGCAGTCCGCCCTGACACCCTCCCACCCACTTCCCCAGCAGTTCCTCCCTTTCACGTTCTGTGAGTTTCTCTGTCCTTCATTTTAATCTGATCATCTAACACTAAAATGTAGTCAGAACACTCCTCCCCACGCTGAGTCCTCTTGGGAGAACCATAGAAATGTAAATTGTCATCCTCTACACGCAATCATTACTGGAGCCCAGAGCCCAGAGGCCCCCCAGGGCCACCCTTCATCTGGTAAACAAGAGGATACAAACCCAGACACATTTTTTGCCTAATCAGAAACACTCAACAGAAAATGAAAAGTTCACCCTCCCTGCAGTGGCATCCAGGCCTGGCCGTGGGCCTTCCCTCCTCCTCCACTGCTGCGTCTTCCTGGAACGCACATCCCCACGTAGAACACTTAGCCTTGGATTAGCATGGGCTGCGTTTTCATCAGCTTCGTTTCCAAATGCCTGTAATTCCTACTTCATCCAATTAATATATTTTGGCCAGTTCTATTCTAGCAGACTGGGGATAGAGACATCCTCCATACAGAAATGACAGCCTCATTGTTATATATTACTTTTGAGACAGGGTCTTGCTCTGTCGCCCAGGCTGCAGTGCAGTGGCTCGATCTTGGCTCACTGCAACCTCTACCTCCTGGGCTCAAGATCCTCTCACCTCAGCCTCCCAAGTAGCTGGGGCTACAGGTGCATGCGACCATGCCTGGATAATTTTTTTTTTTTTTTTGGTAGAGATGGGGTTTCACCATGTTGCTCAAATTGGTCTCAAACTCCTGGTCTCATGCAATCTGCCCACCTTATCCTCTCAAAGTTCTGGGATTACAGGTGGAGCCACTGCACCCACCTGGCATCATTGTTAATAAAGACCATGCCACTTGGTTAGGGTGAGACCCAGCCCCATTCTAAGGCTTTAATAATTAACTTTAGTTCCTCTAATATTCTAATTCTGTCCTGAAATGGATGCCATCTCAGGGAAGAGACTGCCTGAAAGCAAGTATCTGAGAAGACAGCTTTGATAGAATTGCATTATTCTAATTCTACTTAAGATGCTGGACAATGAGCATGCATAGCTTTTCATTTAAGTTCCCACTCCTTGCGCCCAACACGCTTACATTTTAAGAGGGCCTTCAGTAATTTGGCCGGGCTGGATGACTCACGCCTGTAATCCCAGAACTTTGGGAGGCTGAGGATCACCTGAGGTTGGGAGTTCGAGACCAGCCTGAACAATATGGAGAAACCCCATCTCTACTAAAAATACAAAATTAGCCGGGCGTGGTGGCACATGCCTGTAATCCCAGCTACTTGGGAAGCTAAGGCAGGAGAATCACTTAAACCTGGGAGGCTTGCTTTGAGCCAAGATCTCACCGTTGCACTGTTGCATCCTGGGCAACAAGAGTGAAACTCCGTCTCAAAAACAAAACAGAAAAAAGGGCCTTCAGTAATTTAACCCAAAATGTGTACCAGGAGACACTGGTTCTGTGATCGCCCCCTCCGAAGTAAAGCATCTATGGCAAGAAGTTCAGAAGGGCACGAGTCATATTGCATAATGAGCGTGAGAAGCCTCAGCTGGTTGATGCCAATATTTCTCAGACGCACTTGACCATGGAAGTTTTTGTGAAGGCCACAGCCAGGTACCCAGCGGGCCATTAGTGAGCCTCTGTGATGAAGAATGAGCCTCGGGAAGACTACATACACATTGGGAGATGCTGCTGGAAGGCACAGGATAGTCTATGATAATATTAAATACAAAATGCAGGAGACAATATTTTGCATCAATGGCCTCTTGCTACCCCTTCAAATCACAGAGAGAGGTTAGCATGCCCACTAAGTCAGCCCTGCTTTGGTAGAGGGTCAGTTTCACTAGAATGGAAACTCCTTGAGGGAAGGGATTAATGAATGCTTAGTGGATGAATAAATTAACAAGTCAATCTCAGTTTTAGTATTATTTTAGTATTATTTTTTATTTTATTTATTTAAAAAATTACATCTTTCTGGCCAGGCGCGGTGGCTCATGCCTGTAATCCCAGCCCTTTGGGAGGCTGAGATGGGTGGATCACCTAAGGTCAGGAGTTCGAGACCAGCCTGGCAACATGGTGAAACTCCATCTCTAAAAAAAATTAAATTAAATTAAATTTTAAAAAATTACATCTTTCATGCTTTAATTTTTTTCTTTCCTTTTTTTTTTTTTTTGATGGAGTTTTACCCTTGTTACCCAGCCTCTCCCAAGTAGCTAGGAACACAGGCGTGCACCACCACATCTGGCTAATTTTTATATTTTTAGTAGAGATGAGGTTTCACTATATTAACCAGTAGGTCTCTAACTCCTGACCTCAGGCAATCCACCCGCCTTGGCCTCCCAAAGTGTTGGGATTACAGGTCTGAGCCACCTCCCCCAGCCCCAGCCAGCTGTTTTAAATTATATGCTAATACTATGTCACTTATAAACCAACTTCTTCAAGCAAGCAAACGCTGCATGCACGCGCCATTGTTAATCTATAATTAAAATATGAACAATCATAGTACAAGTATACATTTAGTATTATTACCTCCAAGAGCAGGAATGATCAAATGTTTGAGAGTTTTTTAATTCGGTACAATCACTTTAACATTCAGATTAGCCAGAGACTTTTTTCCTTCATTATATGAAAGCTTTTTTTTTTTTTTTTTGCCTCTCTATTAAGTTATTTGAAAGCTCAGAAGAACTCACATCTTTTCCCTCCTGAAACTGTCTTGTTCTCCAGGGAGGTTTGTTTGTTTTGCTGCAGAAGGTTAAATGATTCTTTTTTCTTTTTTTGAGACAGAGATTCACTCTTGTTGCCCAGGCTGGAGTACAATGGTGTGATCTTGGCTCACTGCAACCTCCATCTCCCAGGTTCAAGCGATTTTCCTGCCTCAGCTTCCTGAGTAGCTGAGATTACAGGCATGTGCCACCATGTCCGGCCAATTTTGTATTTTTAGTAGAGACGGGGTTTCTCCAGGTTGGTCAGGCTGGTCTTGAACTCTCGGCCTCTCACGATCTGGCCATCTTGGCCTCCCAAAGTGCTGGGATTAGATGAATGATTCTTGACACACTTCTGGCCTTGTTCTGTTAAAAACTGACAAGAGGCCTCACATCCCAGGCCTGGGTAAGGTCACGAACGAAGACAGATTCTCTGCTGCAGTGGAGTTTGCCACTCCCACATTAAAGAGTGTTCTGCGGTGGGCCCAGAATCCGAGGAAGCTGAGAGTCCAAAGAAAAAGGCTAACAAATCCGGTTTCTTGGCCAGAATCATTTAATAGAGACTTATAAACAAAAGCGCCTGGGGCTTATGTTCCATAGGGGAGGAGTGGTTCAGAAGGGATATGCAGGAACTGAAGTATGAGGACATCAAGGTCGTTTGCCCTAAGGGCAGGATTCACTGCTCTTATACAAGGAACTATAGAAAAACAGGAACTCTCAGAAACCAACATGGTGGGCACAGCTCGATGGCTCAGACCTGTAATCCCAGCACTTTGGGAGGCCAAGGAGGGTGGATCACGAGGTCAGGAGTTTCAGACCAGCCTGACCAACATGGTGAAACCCCATCTCTACTAAAAGAAAAATACAAAAAGTTAGCTGGACGTGGTGGAGGGCGTCTGTAATCCCAGCTACTCGGCTGGGGCAGGAGTGCTGGGATTATAAGGCAAGGGTGCAGATGCCTTTAAGAGAGCAGAGGTATATGGGAGTGAATGAGGATGGTCACATCTTATCAACTGGAATTTCGGAAAAGCAGGCTTTTTGCCTACCATGGACCTGTTTGGTGGGAAGCCATGAGATTATACATCAGTTCTTGCATATGCTGGACTGCACATACCCTTCCTGGGGAGAGACTTGCTAAGCAAACTAAGAGCTACTATCACCTTAACTGATACAGACTCACGTAGCTAAAACTGCCTCCGGCAGGGATCGTCATGGCTCCCACAGTCCCTCGGGAGGAGGAGTGGAGAGTCTCCCTGACTGAACCGGGGTGAGAACTAACCCCTGCTCTAGCCAAACAATGGCCTAAGGTCTGGGCAGAGGAGAATCCGCCAGGACTGGCAATCAACCAGGCCCCTGTGCTCATTGAGGTCAAGCCTGGGGCTCAGCTGGTTAGGCAAAAGCAATATCCAGTTCCCCGAGAGGCCCTAGAAGGCATTCGGGTCCACCTAAAATGCTTAAAGCACTATGGAATTATAGTTCCTTGCCAGTCTCCATGGAATACCCCCCTCTTGCCTGTCCCTAAACCCGGGACCAAAGACTACAGGCCAGTGCACGACTTGTGTTTGGTTAATCAGGCTACAGTGACTTTGCACCCAACTTTACTCAACCCGTACATGCTGGGATTATTGCCAGCAGAGGATAGTTGGTTCACCTGCTTGGACTTAAAGGATGCTTCCTGTAGCACCAGGCTGGCCTCGGAGAGTCAGAAACTATTTGCTTTTCAATGGGAAAATCCAGAAACAGGTGTGACCACCCAGTATACCTGGACCCGGCTCCCCCAGGGGTTCAAGAACTCTCCCACCATCTTTGGGGAGGCACTGGCCTGTGACCTCCAGAAGTTTCCTGCTAAAGACTTAGGCTGCGTGTTTCTCCAATATGCGGATGACCTTTTACTGGGACACCCAATGGCAGTCTGGTGCGCAAAAGGAACAGACACCTTACTTCAGCATCTGGAGGACTGTGGGTATAAAGTGTCTAAAAGAAAAGCCCAGATTTGCCGACAGCAAGTGCGATATCTGGGGTTCACCATCCGGCAGGGAGCGCATAGCCCAGGAGCAGAGAGGAAACAAGTCATTTGCAACCTGCCAGGACCTGAGACTAGAAGGCAGGTGAGCTTTAGATTGTGGATTCCAAACTTCGAGGTACTGGCCAAACCCCTATATGAAGTTACTAAGCGGGATCTCAGCAGTGGCAGGCCTTTCAGGAACTGAAAGCGAAACCCTTGTCAGCCCCAGCTTTGGGGTTACCTGGTTTAACAAAGCCCTTCATGTTGTATGTGTAAGAAAGAGAAAAAATGGCAGTTGGAGTTCTAACACAAACAGTGGGACCTTGGCCCAGGCCTGTAGCTTATCTCTCTAAGCAGCTGGATGGAGTTTCCAAGGGATAGCCCCTGTGTTTAAGGGCCCCAGCAGCAACCACTCTGCTAGCACAAGAGGCTGATGAGCTAACTCTGGGGCAGAACTTAAATATCAAGGCACCCCACGCAGTAGTGACTCTAATGAATACCAAAGGGCATCATTGGTTGACAAATGTTAGGCTGACCAAGTACCAGAGCCTGCTATGTGAAAATCCCCGCATCACCATTGAGGTCTGCAACACCTTAAACCCCGCCACTCTGCTCCCGGTGTCAGAAGACCTGGTTGAACACAACTGTGTTGAACTATTGGACTCAGTTTATTCCAGCAGGCCCGATCTTCGGGATCAACCATGGACGGTAGTAGACTGGGAGTTGTATGTGGATGGGAGCAGTTCTGTTAATCCACGAGGAGAAAGGTGTGCAGGCTATGCAGTGGTAACTCTGGACACTGTCATCGGGACCACGCCACTGCCTCAGGGCGCTTCGGCTCAGAAGGCTGAACTTGTTGCTCTGACCTGAGCCCTAGAACAGTGAAGCTAAGGCTGTGAACATTTATACTGATTTCCGGTGTGCCTTTCTAACTCTTCAAGTACATGGGACGCTGTCCAAAGAAAACGGATTGCTAAGTTCAGGGGGAAAAGAAATAAAGTACTCACATGAAATCTTGCAGTTGTTAGAAGCCGTTTGGAAGCCCAGAAGGGTGACAGTCATGCACTGATGAGGACCTCAGCAGGCCCACACCTCCGTAGCCCTGGGAAATTCTCGAGCTGATTCAGCAGCTCATAAGGCAGCATCTACTCCCTACTAAGCAGCAGTTACAGCCCCTCTAAGTCCCCAGATATCTGACTCGGTGCCCACTTATTCTAAGGAGGAAAGGACTTTCTCCAAGCAGAAGGGGGGCAAATAATTAAAGAGGGATGGATCCGGCTACCAGATGGAAGAGGAGGGGTGCCACAGCTATTAGGGGCCGTGGCCGTGCAGGCCATACATGAAACCACTCATTTAGGCCAAGAGTCACTTGAGAAGTTGTTAGGCGGGTATTTTTACATCTCACAAATGTCAGCCCTGACCAACACTGTGTCGCAGCGATGCATTACATGTCGGCAGCACAAGCACGGCAAGGTCCAACTATCCCCCCGGCATTCAGCTTATGGAGCAGCTCCGTTTGAAGATCTCCAGGTAGATTTCACTGAGATGCCCAAGTGTGGAGGACATAAGTATTTGTTGATCCTGGTGTGCACTTAATCTGAGTGGGTAGAGACCTTCCTGAATAGAACTGGAAAGGCCCATGAAGTAACCCCTGTGCTTCTTGGAGATCTCATCCCCAGGTTTGGACTGCTATTGCGCATCTGCTCAGACAACGGACTAGCATTTGTGGCTGATTTGATCCGGAAAATGGCAACGCATTGGATATCACTTGGAAGCTGCACACCGTCTACCGACCACCGAGTTTCGGAAGGGTGATCGAGTGTGGATAAAGGACTGGAATGTAGTCCCTCTGAAGCCACGGTGGAAAGGACCCCGGACCATGATCCTGACCACTCCCATAGCCATAAAGGTAGAGGGACTCCCAGCCTGGATCCACCACAGCTGTGTAAAGCCTGCAGCAGCTGAAACTTGGGAAGCTAGACCAGACCCAGGCAATGACTGCAGAATCACCTTGAGAAGGACCACAACAAGCTTTGCTTCAGCCACATCCTGGGAGCTGGCTGGTCCATGCACAGCCGAAGCATGAGGAAACTCATTATGGGACTTTTTCTTCTTAAAATTTGGACTTATACAGTAGGGACATTAACTGATTTTGGAGAAGGCTTTGTGTGTGCACCAGGTTACTGAGGTAGAATGGAAAGTTACTGCCATTCTTTTGTTCTACAGTTTATATAATGGTACTCAGTATAAGGTGTGTCACCCAGGGGCTAGACAACCCGATGTCTGCTACAATCTATCAGAACCCCCTATGCATACAACTTTTGAAATTAAACTCCTAGCAGAGCGATGGAACAGCCCTACTAAGTTAATAGCTAAAACAGAGGAAAAGGTGTGGGGGACCGGCACGTCTGCCAGGAGGCTCCCGGCCTACGGGATGCCTGACCCCAACTCAGAGATGTTCATCACCTGGAGGAGAGAGTGCATGGAAGAAAAGGCAGACAGACAGTGGGGTCTGGAGGATTACTCAGGCAATGCCAGCATAGCATGCCAGAATAGCAAGTTTATTGTGTGCATAAGTCTGATTATATATCTTTTAGTTCTTCCTTGATGACGTAAACTACATTGTAACATTAAACAGTAAAAGCAGGAACAGAAATCAATGGCATGAGAACTGAACAATAAAAGCAGTAACAGATATCAATAGCTACATTGTGACATTGTTATTCATTACAAAGTAAAGAAGGGAACACGTAGCACAGCTTGACTTACTCGGGGTCCCCACTCAAGGTCAACAGAGCCATAAATCTTTTGCAAAAACAGAAATTGAGATAACACACAATGTCTAGTAAAACCATACAATATCTCATGAAACCGATATGCTGGAGCTCAGCGTTCTGCTCCAAATTTCAATAACAAACAGTATTCTGCAGAAGTCATGCATCAATACTCCCCTCTTTCCCTCAGCTCAACAGCCTCCAGGGAAAGGTGAAATGTGTATGGGCTCAAGCTCAAAATGTCCGCGGGACAGCTAAGCACCGTGAACGGGAGCGATCCCCACATTATGCCACTGGCTTTTCTGGCTCTCCAGCTCACAGATGGCATATTGTGGGAATTCTCAGTCACCAAGATCATGGGAGTTAATTCTCATTTTAAAAAATCCTTCTTATATATGTGTATATGCATATATCCTATTAGTTCTGCTTCACAAAAGAACCCTGACT